>BROG01001119.1:0-102500 GCA_030159075.1 Atrina japonica
AGCGAATAGATAAAAGAAAACAAAAAATCACAAGTTTTCAACCTAAATTTGCTTAACAGTGAGTATATCGCATTAGATTTATGTGGATTGAAGTTCTGCTTCATGTTCGATAAGGATAGTTCATAGTATTTACTATATTCAAGACTGATATTGAAAATAACGTATTTTTTCTAAATCAATAAATAGATTGCAATGAAATTTCTAGCAAATGATTACCAAAACCTTATTTTTGTGAATCAAATTAAATTTGTATAAAAGATGAGTTTTCTGGTAGTTATTGGTATACATTGTATAAAAGGTCAAAATCTGATGCCTGGAAAGGTACTGTAATTATTTTATTGTACCTTCTGTTACAATCTCGTAATCTGATCTCGATCATTTAACAAAGAAAAAAAAGCAAGGATGACATTCCAAGATGTCACATGCGCCAACATTATGCGTGTGCCATTCGTTCCAGTGAAAGGTTTGTTGGTCAAAAAACGTTTGTAAACTATTTATTTAGAATCTTTTAGCTTTGATGGTTAATATTTGACTGAGAATGGTGAAAAATGTCCGTTTTAAATTAATGCCGATTTAACCTGATCCAGTGTGATACATATCTATGTGATTACATTTTGAAAATATCGTCCCATTCTTTAGTTGAAACGTTGCATCACCAAATAAAATGCTCAAGCACGATAAATAAAAAGGATCGTTTAGATTGTATAAGATTCTTTGTGAGTTCTTCAAAGTAATGCAGAAAAATTACACACCATATGACTGTCCACAGAGATATATCAAGTACATGGTAACTGTTGGAAGACGAGGTTATTAAAATCAGTTCAGAACCGTATTTTATCTCACTTAAGACTGATTTGTCCGCGAATTCAGATGTCAGGGAAAATGTTATCTCACCTGGCGATCGCAATATATATATATATATATATATATATATATATATATATATATATATATATATATATATATATATATATATATATATATATATATATATATAAAGTACGTGTTCAACATACGAACATTTCATATACAGAGTCAACCTACTTTGTGATAAGTTGTTGTCACAAGGATATCAGGAATCATGTTTAACCCTCTTCACCCCTGAGTATCTGAATGGTATGCTCTTTCTATTGTTTATGACCAGTCTATTGTGGTCTGTAGGGTTGAAAGGGTTAATATCATTCAGGAAATTATACGGTCGCTATAATGAACTTGTTAGCAATTACAGTGTTTCATGTGGTGAAATGTTGAAATGCTGCTCGGTTAATATTATCGTGTTGTGTCGATTATGACGAGGACTCATTCCTTAATTATTCCATTTGAATTTGACTGTGGGCTCAGGGCGGATATGACCGGTCAACAGGGAATCTTTACTCCTCAATGGCACCTGATCCCACCTGACTTTGTGTGTCCGTGTGTGTTGTCTATTGTCTAGTAAATCTTCTTCCGATTAAATAATACTATTGTATATTTCACCTGGCTAATATAAGCACCATCGATAAAGGTTCTAATCTCGAATAAATATATATCCGATTGACATAAGATGGCGGGGCGAATTACGCTTTTGATTATCATACGGATGATCCTACTTACTTTTCACGGGAAAAACGTTTTATTCCTCTCTGGATACTCTTATGTATGGTGAGAAATAGGAACGATTACTCTAGTACGTGTAATTTTAATGTTATGCTTTTATTACCTAAAATTAAAATTTGTCCAGGTCAAGAAAGGGTTTACAAGACTCCGCCTTGCCAGGTTATATGGATTTTAATATACATTTGTATGCCTCTCCCGAAACAGAAATTTAAGTAATATTAGTATTTCTTACCGGAAAATAAAGAGTTGCATACTCCATTATGATTCCATACAATTGTATATATATATATATATATATTTATATATATATATATATATATATATATATATATATAGTATATATATATATATTTATATATATATATATATATATATATATATATATAACTAAAGTACCAGCGTAATAGAGAAAAATTTAATATTAATAATAATAATAATAATAACTAGAGCTGAGCTTTTTGCTGAAGCAAAAAGGGGTCATCCGATTACAGCTGAGGCTACAGCTTTGATACAGCTTCAGCTGAGCAACAGAGCAAAGCTCAGAAGCTACAGCTATATAGCTATGAGCAACAGAGCAAAGCTCAGAAGCTACAGCTTTGATACAGCTTCAGTTGAGCAACAGAGCAAAGCTCAGAAGCTATGACCCTGAGACCGAGGTCCGATCCTCAAAAAAACAATAATATTTTGAACTACTTTGAGTTGAAATGTTGAAAAGTGAGCTGTGACCTTGACCTTTGATCGGATGACCTCCAAACTTTCCACAAATATATTGTCTACAAATCTCCTTCATATATACAAAAGTGCTGTAGCTAATGAGCTTATGTGAGTTGAAATTTAAAAACGAGCTACCTTGACCTTTACTCGGATATTCCTCAGCTTATTCCATACAAATCATTAACACTAACCAATATATAAAAGTTCTATAAAGTTGAAATATTTCAATTTGAGCTGTAACCTTATTCATCGGATGACCTTGAAACTTCACACATATGTTCTTTAGCTCATTCCCTACAAATCATCAACACTAACCTATATATAAAAGTTCTATAGTTTTTGAGCTATTTTGAGTTGAAATTTTCAATTTGAGCTGTGACCTTGACCTTTCAACACCTTGAAATTTCACACAAATGTTCTTCAGCTCATTCCCTACAAATCCTCAACACTAAGATATATATAAAAGTTCTATAGTTTTTGAATTGAAATTTTCAATTTGAGCTGTAACCTTGACCTTTCATCGGATGACCTTGAAACTTCTCACATAAGTTCTTTAGTTAATTCCCTACAAATCTTCAACACTAACCTATATATAAAAGTTCTATAGTTTTTGAGCTATTTTGAGTTGAAATTTTCAATTTGAGCTGTGACCTTGACCTTTGATCCAACGACCTTGAAACTTCACACATAAGTTGTTTAGTTAATTCCCTACAAATCTTCAACACTAACCTATATATAAAAGTTCTATAGTTTTTGAGCTATTTTGAGTTGAAATTTTCAATTTGAGCTGTGACCTTGAAAACGACCTTGAAACTTTACATAAAAATTCCTCATCGAATTATCGACATATCTTGTATAACAGGTATATAAAAGTTTCACTGTTTTCGAGCTATTTTCAATTTAAATTTTAGAGAGATTTTCAAACTCACCTGTGACCTTGACCTTTCATTCGATGACCATGAAATTTCGTATGAATATTTTTCAGAACAGTTCTAGAGATATTGAGATTTTAAATTTTCAAATGTTTCTGTGACAACCTTGAAACTTTTTTGAGCTTGAAGATGCGTAAATATAACTTTTGTCTCATTTTTTAGCTGAAAAAATATATGAGCCCTTTTTTCAGCCCCTAGCGAGCTTTTTTCAGGGGACACTTGGATCAAATGTCCATGCACAACTTCAGCCTTTGCCCTTTCAGAAAATCCAAACAGATTTTCACTAGCTTCAGTAGAGAAAAATCACCCACAAAATGGGACATGAAAAAAGTGATAAAGGGAGATAACTCGAGAAGGAAAGGAAATTTTTGAAAATCTGTAGAATGATGCTGTGCACAAACGCTGAAAATTTGAGCCTGTGAGAGTTTTTTGCTCTAGAGACACAAAATCTACTAGGGTTTTTAATATAAAATAATAATTGCAATAACAATAGGGTCATCCGACCTGAAGTCGGATGACCCTAATAATGAAACAAATGTGAACAAAATAAATAGAACTGAAATTAGAGTAATTCAATCTGTTAGTCCTGTAGAGGGGACAGGTTTTTAAAAATTTTGTCCGTGTCGTTAGTCATTTAAGTGCATTATATACTTCTTTTCGTCACTTGTATCTATTTGCTTAGACCCGACACCCTAGGATATATAGTGTCGTTGGTTTAAGTGCTTTTGATATATATATATATATATATATATATATATATATATATATATATATATATATATATATATATATATATATATATATATATATATATATATATCTACGTTGTCATATGGGTAGATACGATTTCATATCAAATGCCGGAGTTGCTTTATTTGCGGTAGATAGCAAATTTGTCTCCCTTCTGAACATTCAACAGAAAATAACACAAGTATGAATCATGCTTAGTTCCTATAACTTCATTAATATAGAGATATTCGTGGAAAATGCACAATTCTTTAATAGTAAGAACATAACAGTTCGTATCAATTTAAGCCTAACAGTTCATATTCCGTCACTAAGGATTTATTATATTCTCAAGAGATTCACTTGTTCATTGGTATGTTAAAAGTCCAAAACAAGCGCTCCTTGTATTTTTCTTTGTTGTCAATGACTGCATCTAAGAGTTGTTTCCCTTTGTTCACGCGTATATGGCGGTAGATAAGGAAAATATATACAACCTGATCGAAGACAATTTATACACACATTGTATATGGTGACCAGACCGAGTGTCTTTTTCATCACACAGGGACAATGCGTCGGGCCTCCGAGGCCAAGTGTTTTACAACTATTTACTTTAAGCCGTTAAGTTTTTCTCGTCTCCCCTGTAGAAAACATAGTAATTTCGAGCTGATTTTGTTAGGAAGTTCGCAGTTTACTTGCGGTAGGGAGGTGATCCTTTCACGTGAACATTGTGACCAAGTTGCCTCTTCCACCATTAAATATGTCTGCAGTTATATAATTGAAAAATTGTTTATTTTGTTGTATAAAACAAATAAAACTATCGATTAAACAAAACAACAATTAGTCAGACCCATACCGACGAGAAGAAGATTATTTTAAATATCCCTGTTATTGTCTCTTCTTTTAATAAACTGTATAGTTTGTTAGTTGTCGCCAAATTTGATCATTATCAACGCTATTTTAACACGCAGTTATTTAAACTTCCAACAATGATTCTGTTTACACATTGTGGTGCCTTAAGTTTTATTGTACAGATTTAAAACATAACATATTCTGTGTCTTTTGAATAGCATGATAAAACCCAGCATTGGCCCAAATCACAATATACAGCATTAAAGTAATTTGATAATGAATAATGAATGCCAACACAAAAAATAGCGGTAACAAATTTAAGAACACAAGGTGTAGCAACGTGTTCGGGTGACGCTGAAATTCTATCTATACCATCAATTCACTGGGAAAATGAACATTTTATGAAATATGGAAATTAGGGTGATTCTTCAGATCTTAAATCTCTCATTCTTGTTGATTTTGGTGAAAGGTTTTGGACGTTGTCCTGGTATGTACGTTAGTTTCTTCATTTATTAGCTATTGTTGATCGTTGGAGGTCATTTATCTAATCAAGATGGAGCTTTAAAAGTGCTTATTAACAGCTAGTTGTGTATAGAGTCAAAATCTTAAGGTTTGTTTTTATGTTTTGTTTTCTGTTATTACTGACAATGGCAGTGATGCATTCATCGTCACTATGTATTACTTTGAAGAGTTGAATACTAGTATAATATAAAACATCTCAGATACCAAAGTATAAATCCTAATGATGTCCAGGACACAGATACAAATCCCACAAAAATGGACAAACACGGACCTCTGGAAACCAATAGGTGGGATTATGCATATAACGTACATCATCACGTAAAATTAGTAATATCGATACTTACTGTAAAATCAGTCTGTGGCATATAGACCACATCGCCTAGGAGACCAAGATTAGTGCCAAACTGGTTTTCCCGAGCAATTTTCACATGTATGAGCATTTAAGAATGTTTATGCTTGTGTATATCTCTTATCTGTTATTGTATGTCAATTTAAGTAGTAAAAGGGAAAAAAATAAAAATAATAAAAAATGCTCCTTTAAGAGACCACTTCACTAATCAGATCACAAGTCGTAGTAAGCGGAATAGAAAGAATGGATTCTTAAACTTCGGGTTAAGTTACTAGTACGAGTTGACTTGTGGTTTAATGATGTAGTGTTATCACCCCTGAACCCACATCTGAACTCATCCATTTCAAAGAAGTTAGAGTCCATTATCATAATTCAGGTGTATATAATTTAGAATCTAAATTCTTCAATAATTTACATTTGATAATATTTAGTTATTCTCGGACTATGACAGTAGACCATGCTGTTCATTGGTTTGGGTGAGTCTAAATGTGACAAGAGGGGTTGAGGGGTATATCTGTAAAATCTTACAAAATGAGTGGTGCTTCAAACAATTCACAATTTAAAAGTGAGACGATCGACATATGTAAGACATCTTTTTTTTTTTTTTTTTTGGGGGGGGGGGGAAACTTGTAGGCGTGAAAAGCTGTGCCTAACCGAAAAAGGATATATCGTTTATATTACAATGCAATTAATAAATAATATCTGTTTTGTAATTAAATGAAGCACATTATGATAGAAAAAAGTAATACTGCAGTATTTCACAGTACTTTGACCTTTTGAGCCTTACATAAAGCTATAAAAAAGTTCCTTGAATTAAACATGGGAGATATCATGGCAGAATAAAATTAGTTTTAACGTCTCTATATCATATATGAGCTAATATATGACATCCTAATGTATGATATCCTAATATATGACATCCTTATATAGTACATACTAATATATGACATTTTGATATGACATCTTGATGTATGACAGCCTAATATATAACATTCTAATATATGACACACTAATGTATAATATCTTAATATATGACATCCTAGTGTATGATATCCTAATATATGACATCCTTATATAGTACATACTAATATATGACATTTTAATATGACATCTTGATGTATGACATCTTGATGTATGACAGCCTAATATATGACATTCTAATATCTGACACACTAATGTATGATATCTTAATATATGGCACTTTAATGTATGACATCCTAATATATGACATCCTTATATATGATATTCTAATATATTACATCCTACTGTATTACATCTTAAAACATGATATAATTATAGATGGTCATCTTGTGGTACTTGATGAATTTATATTTACCATCTGTTGGCACTGCCGCTATATAACCATATAGACCAGATCGACTGATGTTCATTATCTCATAACTGCTAATGGGTGTTCCAGGAATTGAGCGTACGGGTGCACATTTTTTTATGGAAATTTGAATTTCAATTAAAAAAGAAAAAAAGTAAGAAAATATAAGATATAGGTAAATATTATTAAACTTTGAACTCCTGTGAGTTGACATTCATGGGATTATGAATGCCAACGGGACAAAGCAAATTCATTACAAATTGTTACTCATCGTCCCATAACTGCCAATGGTTTTAACAAGAACGGATGCTCGGGAATTTTCAATTTCAATAAACAAATGAAAAAATTAAATTAAGATAACATATAAAGAATAAGTAAACATATTAAAACACTGAACTGCTTTTAGTTGGCATTCATGGGCCAGGGGGGTGTTCAACATATGAACAAGGAAACTACTCACTGACAAAATCAGGGATATCGAAAACCGCGTTTGATGTCAACGTTCCGCAAATTTTATGATCGGTATAATAGTTTTGTTTGCAATTACTCTGTTTCTCTAGGTGAAATGTTGAGTTGCTTGTTCGATGGTGGTTGTTGAACCATCTGTACCACTTGTGAGAAGGATTCGATCCTTACGTATTTCATTTGGATTTGACTGTGGACTCACCGCGGGTATGATCGGTCAAGAGGTGACGCTTACTCCTCCATGATACCCAATCCCATTTCTTGATTTATACTTTGGTATCTGGATATTTTTTATAACATGATGCGCTAACGAAAGCAGTTCAATGTTTTAATGACTAAACCGATTACATTTCAAGAGGTATGTTTTCATTTATATATTTTCATTTGTCTATTTATTCCGAAATGATATATATCATTTCAGGTATTCTGAAGAATTCGCTGCCACAACAACAACTTTGTACCTGTTTCATGATGACTGCTGACGCAACACCAGATTTTACCAATGTAAGACTTGAATTTGACAAGATGTTTTGGGAGGCTAAAGCGACCCTGTCATTAGCCGTGGCATTCGATGTGGTGATTTTTAATACCACTGAGGAATTATACAGTGAACAGTTTGAATGCACAGTAAGTAAATACATGTACCCACCACACTAATATATTATACATTAGAACGTCGCCTAAAGACCACCTTGTTTAGGAGATCACCTAACATTTATGACCAGTATTTAAGTGCCTTAAAATTTCTTTCAATAGGTAACAAATAAGTCCTGACCCTCACTTAAAGTAGATCACACAGATCGAAAACGTTTGATGTCAACATTCCTGAAATTTTGCGGTCGGTATAATAGTTTTGTTTGCAATTACTCCTATTCACTACGTGAAATGTTGAGTTGTCTGTTCCACAGCAGTTGTTGAGACGTCTGTACCAATTATCACGAAGATGTGTTCCTCGCTTATTTCATTTGGATTTGACAGTGGACTCACGGCGGGTGTGAACAGTCAACAGGGGATGTTTACTTCTCCATGACACCTGATCCCACCTCTTGATTTCCAGAGGCCTGCGTGTGTCCATTTTTATTCCAGATTTATATATATATATATATATATATATATATATATATATATATATATATATATATATATATATATATATATATATATATATATATACTGTGGACTCACGGCGGGTATGACCGGTCGACAGGTGACCTTACTTCTCCATGATACCCGATCCCATTTCTTGATTTATACTTTAGTATCTGGATATTTTTTATAACATGATGCGCTAACGTAAGCAGTTCAATGTTTTAATGACTTAACCGATTACATCTCAAGATGTATGTTTTCATTTATATTTATTCATTTGTTTATTTATTCCGAATATATATATATATATATATATATATATATATATATATATATATATATATATATATATATATATATATATATATATATATATATATATATATATATACATTGTACTTGTAGTTTGTGTACAATAACAAATAAGAGCTGTACATAGACATACAAATCTTAAATTATTATATACTTTGTGAAAAAAGGGTCAGGTTCTGTGTGGTGGACAAATAGTCTCAATATGAAGAATAATTGCGAATCCCAAACGGAATGGGATCAGTTGTCTGGAAGGATAAATGCCAAAAGAAATGCTCCAAACGAACACTAAGACGTTATCTGCATATAAAACATACTGAGCAATTCTTGTTGGGTTCGATGATGTTTTTATGCTGACAAAATTCATTTCATTATAACAGGTCAATATGAAAGATTTTGTTTGTTTATCATATAAAACCAGGCGAAGCGTGTTAAATGAAATTTGATACGGTAAGTGGGGGATTTAACGTGTGATGACACTCCTCAAATCCCTTGCCACATACAAATGAAACTCTTAAAATAGCAATCAAAAGTGTTGATAATGTTTCTAACCATTGGGTCGTTGCCACTGCTGGTGGATTGTTTGAGTCCCTGAGGGTATACATAACTATTATTTGATACTAGAGTAATATTTTGCTCAGATAGCACCATTTAAATTCTAAACTTCTCAAAAGCTAAGGTTATTCATTTTTACAGTGGGTACTTCTTAGAAGGATTTAGCAATACATTTGGATTTATTACTAGGCCTTGTATGACACATTTTTATCGGATATATACATTTATATTAAAGTCGAGCTCAACTGATGAAATGGTTGGTTTGTTGTAATGTTGTTTAACGTCCCACTCAAGAATCTTGTTATTGACAGAAACGATCGTCTTGAGCATTTTGTGACCTCTTTTCTAAAACTATAACTTGTGTTAATGATATTTTTATTTATCGTGGTAACCAGATCACTGTATTTGGTCCAATGAATTCTATTTGGTAAAGTCCTATTCACATAAGATGGCGGGGTGGAGTAACCTTTGATCTTTAGACGGATGATTTTACTCACTTTCGGTTATGACAAGCTTCACGGGGAAAAGCCTTTTATTCCTTACTATATTACTCTTGCCAGTGGCATTTTGATGTCGTTATGCTTTGATACATAAAACTTAGAATCGTGCAAGTCCAGAGAAGGTTCACGAAACTCCATGACCGTCCAATCAGGTTATATATCTACGATCAAAATACATGTATACGATTAATAATCTATTTCTAAAGCCAAAACGAATCATTAACAATTGACCAAAATAGATCTTATGTAAAACCTGAAGAAAAGATTTTCTGTTATGCAGGTGCGAATCCAGGATTTTTTTAAAGAGGGGGTGATAAATTTTGTCATTACGAAATGCGAGCGCCGAAGGAGCGTGCCTTCAGAGGTGAAGGGACTGGGGCCGTTATGAATTTTTCATAAGTGGGGGGGGGGGGGGTGGATGGGTCGCAAGCCCCCTTAAAGCCGCCAATGTTATGAATAAAGTCAGTTCTGTAAACCTGGAAAATTTTGCTCACGTTTAATTTTTCGCTATTTTCGTCCTCAGATGAGGGTGAATTTAAATTGAATGCGAAGTTTTCTAGCTATATATTATGTATTAATCTATAATATATATATATAAAGAAAGAATATTTCATCAGCATTATATAAAATTTACAATGAATCACACATTAATATTTTTCAGCATTTCTACATTTTATGAAATAAGGATTAACATTTTTTCTGAAGTCCAAATAAACAAGATAAATTACTATAAACTTATTTTCGTTTTCACTTTTGTGCTTCTACAAAAACATTTTTTATTAACTGTTTCTATATTGCTGTGTCTTCCAGTATCAAATTCATGGTATGTCAATCGAAATCATCAATGTGATAATCAAAATGTTACTCCGCCCTGCAAAGCTATGTGAATTGGACAAAATACTAGTACGCCTACACGGTAACGTAAACGATGTAATTCGGAATATACTGGAGCTTGTGTAGGCCTAAATACAAGCTGTAAACCACTATGATATCTAAAATGCCGACATAATGAAGAAATATTAACATTTCAGGAGTATACTGAGATATGCAATTATACGGTGACAAATTTGCAACTAGCAACGGAGAAAATGTATGACGTTCAGGTTAGTATTTTTGTCCTTATCAATTAAATTTTTTTTCGGATTATGATGTAGAAACGTAAAAAATCGCATAAGTGATGTATATGGTAATGTCAATTCTTGACAAATTAAACATTACTTTACCGAGAAAAAAAAACAAATAAAACAAGGCTTATTCGAAAAACTAAATAATTTCCTTTCGGAGTATATCGCCGAGATATATGAATAAATAAATCACGCCACCTACCGGAGATGTGTATTTGCACCAGATATGGAATATCTAGACTTTGAAATAAGGTGGCAGGTGAGCAAATATTGTATGCGACACTCTGACAACTTTTGCATCAATTATGATGAGTCAAGGTAAACAATCATATGGCCTGGACAAATAAAATGAACAAAGGGGAATAACTTTAACAATAATGGTGATAGGCGCGCATATTTTGTGTGCGACACTCCGTCGTTTTACGATGTATGTTTGCAACAAATATGAAAAGCCCAGGTAAACAAATAACTATGATATGACTCGGACAATGGAAGTCAACAATGGGGGATGACTCTTATAAAAAGGACGTCAGGAGCGACACTCTGTGTAATTTAGGTGTATAACTGCACCAAGTATGAAGAACTTAAGTGTAGAAATGACACGGGCAAAGGTAAGGGACGGAAGGACGGAGGGACACAACGTAAAACTATACCCCCGGAACCGGTAGAAAAATAATAACTATGAACGCATAAAATTTGATATTTTCTACATTGGCTATTTTTCTGTCTTATACACTTAGTCTATTGTATTAGTATAGATGTACTTTAAAATCAATAAATGATATATATTTCAGTCAATACAATAATATACTGGAATCATGAACAATAAAACATTAAATATAGAACTCTCGGATACCAAAGTATAAATTTTCTGGATGTCCAGGATACATATACAAATCTGGTGATATTGGACAAACACGGACCTCTGGAAAACCAGAGGTGGGATCAGGTGCCATGGAGGCGTAAGCACCCCCTGTTGAATCCAAATGCAAGAAGCGAGGAACAAATCCTCGTCGCAGTTGGTAAAGACGACTCAACAATCGATACTGAACAGAGCGTAATACTGACACATGATTTTGAAGGATTTCGTCCTTTGGAAGTGGGCTACGCGTGTATGTAGGATTACCGAAATTCATATCAAATCCTTAGTTTTATAATAAACAATTATATTAATGTGCGTCACAAATGAACAGTATATTATTTGAGGCTGGGACCAGTACATATTGGTCATGTAATCTATCTAGCTCGTTATCACTTCTGTGTCACTGAACACAGAAGGATAATGTGTTTTTATAGTTCCTTTAATTTTTTTAGTACTAGATTCAATCAACCATCGTATAGCTTTTTTAAAAGCATTCAGACAAAGTGTTTGGGTCTAATTCTTCTTGTTTAGCCAATCGTCTGGCATAATTCTCGAGAAGAATCTAAAAAAACTGTAATTTTGTTACCAATTAATGGAACGGGCCTCTCAAAATAAGATTTTTGAGGTTTTTATTTTTAACAATAGAAACCTCACAGGTGATGACATTTCCGATAAGGTTATATATGAACAGAGATGATGCACATGTGACAGAACTATATAATAGCTGTCTAGGCACTGCAAACCCTGTTTGCATTTAAACAGATTGAATGCGATACTAGGGGTATAACTATATGAAATGCAAGGCGTGATCTTTAATTTAAGATATGATTGGACACAAGCCTGAACTTTTTTGTAATCAAGAACATTGCTAATGTTTAAAGCGTCTTAACCCTTGTTTGTAAAATTAAGTTTAAGAGAAAAACGTTTCTGTTCAGAACAGTTATCGTATATTATACGTGCAGATTTGAACAGTGCATGATGAGCGATGCTCATTATAAAAGAGTTCAGTGTGTATTCTGGGGTTGAAAATCCGTGTAGGGGTTCATTTCCGCTTCCTGAAAAAGTTCATTCAGAAGTTCAAAAAGGTATTGGATACAATTTGCTGCGTATGTGAAGAAGACAATCAATTAATTACATCTATACGATTGAACACCCCTAAGACAGGTTACAGAAGTTTCTATGGATTTCTTATTTTATAGGCTTCGCATCATAATCTTGTACGTTAAATATGATTTTTAAGATGTTCACGTTACTTTTGTGCTCTTTTCAGGTGTATCTGGATTGTGATCAAGTCTGCTCTAACTGCCGACCAGTAGCACATAGTATGTATGTTTTTTTTCTCAGTTGTTCAGTGTCAGTAGGATTATGTCATAACCTCTCATGATCTCGTACCACTTTTCAATTCTTTTTGGAGTCATATACAGTTAACTTTTTTGTTTTAGTTTCTAAGATCATAATTCCTTGTTGCACAGGCCTCCATGGCAGAGTAATTAGAGCATGGCGTTTTTAAGTTTTACTTCTAGTCAATGCGGAACCTAAGCTGATTTTGTGAGAAAGTTTGGCAGTTTACTTGCGGAAAGCCGATTGTCTCTACACGGGTATTGTAACCTGGTTCTCTCCTCCACCAGGAAAAACTGGCCGACACAGTAAAATTGTTGAATGTGGCGTAAAGCAATAATCAAAATTGTTTGCAGTATCTGTTAACAGGTGCTTGTGTACCATTCGTACTGAAATACATTTAGCAATACAGCCGTCTTTGTTGCAATGGTCTATTACGACATATCAAAATATTTTCATTAGTAATGTAGCATCCAAATCTAATGGTGGAGGAAAGGACCCGCTTAAACTATGTCCAGGAATAGGCCACCGGCCATCCAACATGTACTGTAAATCCAGTTTTATTCGCAAGAATTTTATTTCCGCGTAATATCGCGAGTTCATGCTCGCGAAAATAAAGTTATCGCGTAATGAAGTATGATAATAGTAAAACGAGATGGGCATACTAAATCGCGAAAATATTATCTCGTCAATAAATTAGAACGTGTGTATCGCGAAATAAAGTACTGCGAGAATTTTCGAATTTACAGTAAATTGACAAATGTCCTCACAAAACTATTGAAATAGCATAAAAGCCTACAATTTCAGCATGAAGGTCGGTAAATTAAAACATTGGGTGCCCGGGTAGCGCAGTGGTTAGGACGCTAACTTTTCACCAATGGGGCCAGGGCTCGATCCTCGGATTTGACAGGGTAGAATAAGTAGTCCACAGTCAAATTCATATGAAATAATCGAGAAATTAATCCTCGTCACAATTCCTACAGACGAATTAACAAGCGGTAACGAACGGGTTACTCAGTAATTCATTTATATGGTGGCGGCCAGTTTTTAATGGTAGTGGAAAGAACCCGGTGAGAACATACCCGGGAAGAGTCCACCGGCCTTCTGCAAATCACCTGGCAAACTTTCTCACAAACCTACGCTGACCAGAACCGAGAGACTTCGTGGTTTAATACGCGATGCTCTATCCACTCGGACATGGAGGCCTCCTGAAGAATAATATTTCTCGAATTGAATATGTATTCTTCTGTCTCACAATATGAAATAAAAATGTTATTCACCAAAAATTGGAAATTATCCTCTAGATATATTATGTTTGTCAAAGTTATTCAGATGTATAGATTTTATGATTATTTGTTAGGTTTTCATGAATCAAAAAGATAAACTCGAATCCAGATACTGGTACAAAGTCTAGCATGCATCATCAATCATGTTTGGTAAATAACAGACATAATATCATAATATGTTCTTCCTTTCAGATATAATACTACCCCCGAAATTGCCAATCACGGTTAAGTTCCCATCAGGCACTGATAAAATGACGACACCGATATTTTATCAAAGTACATTTTTGGCAGATACTTTAATTCTTGCATGTACGATTCTGATTGTGATTTGTTTGACAGTTTCGTTACTATGGAAATGTAGATCAAGTCATGATGAAAGACGGCGTGTCATTACACTCTTGAATAATGAAAGTATTTTTGTTATTGGATTGAATGACTCCGAAACAGAAACGAGAATATTTCTTCAGGAAATTCAACAATATCATACACTTTCTCAGGAACCTCTGTACATACTTGATTGTATGAACCAAGCTTCAGAAAATATCCACGAATGGGCATTTGAAAAAGTCCGGAATTCTTCTCGTATTATTATCGTTTATTCTTTAGAACTGAAAACTCTTTTAGAAATGCAAGATTTCCAGCTTCGGGAACCACCACAACAGGTCGTGTATGCTGTACTCTCGGTGCTGAATGAACAAATCTTACACGTAAAGAAATATCATATCTGTGTTGATCTGTGTTCAAGTCACACGCCACTTCCTGACTCAACAAATCCACGCTTCCGTCATATAGACATCAGACGTCCAATTTGCCAAATGGACAGGATTTATGACGAGATATTTGATCATAGATATCAGGTATCCGGGGCAAGCTGTGTAATATGTCTCTGATTTCGTATTTGATTTAATATGTCCTTCTTTTATATATATAGTAAACGCTTATTGTGTTCATACAAGCGTGATGCAGTCTAAAAAGGCTATGCAGATCAATGAATTACCACAAATATGGCTGTGAGTCACTTTTATTTGTAAAGAAATCACGTTTCAGCAAGATTACATCATCATCCGAAAGTTCCGTTAGATCATAAAAAGCAGGCCATGTTCTGACCAACAACAAAAATCTCTTTCTGAAACATTGTTTCCTTTGGCGTGTGGCGAGTCAATAATCAACAGATTCAGGTCACGTGGTGATGAAAGTCAAATGACAGAGATAGGTCTGTCGAGGATTTGCGGAAACGACGTATTACCAACAGATCAATGTCACACAGTAGGCCTTCCAGTACCACGTGTACCGACGTTGTGCTTTTAAGTTTCAGTGGTGGAGCTACAACCAATTAAATCATGAACATTCCATCATACCTGGAACATTCATGTCGTCAATACACTTCTTCTAGATCGTTGACCAATTCAACATTTCACGGATGCATATTTAATTTCGCTAGCAAGTGAACAATATGATACGCGTCACCTCAAAAGTTACTATAAGTGCGAGTAACTATTTATGTATTTAAACTGCTAAATGTTGAATAAATCAACGTATTGAATGAAAATAAATATATACTACATTTCTGAAACAAATTAAGTATTTTCTTTTATGTTTCATGAACAGATAATGAAATATTGATGTCGAAATATAGGGACTATTTTAACCCAAGCAACCGCATTGTCTGTCAATCATTGTAGTTAACATAATCAGCAATCATTTTCATATTTTAAATGATAATAAAACAAACCGTAAGTGGGAAATAAATATCAGGATAAACGTTCAATCCTTAAATATATATATATATAGTAAAATCCATATACATGTAATCTGGTGGGATGGTGTCTTTGAACCCTTTCTTGACCTGGGTGAGCTTAAATTTTAGGCATGTACAATACAGATGATAAAGGAATTCTTTTTCGAAAATGGTAAACACTAGACATCAGTTTCTAAATTAATTCTGATATTTTGCCTACATAAGTGAACCTTGAAGCTATTGTATATAATATACATGGAAATCTTGGCTCCCGTTGAATTTTCGCCATTTTTGCACTTTTATGCGAGGTTTAAAATGAAAGCGAAATTTTCAAGCTTAATATTTGGGACAAAGACATATATGCCATTCATTAGACTGTGGTAATTCTGAGAGAATTAAAAACGCGTTGAATGTTTTCTGTCGTAATAAAGACGAAAAAATACTCAGAGATGTTTAAAACCTTTAAACCCTACAGGTCATAATAGAATGGTCTAAATAGTAAAAAAAATATCATATAATCTAGATACTTAGGGTTGAAAGGGTTAAATAATCTTTACATCAATCGTGCGGTAGACAGTGTCAGTAAATGTATACCAAGTTATCAATACGAGTCACATATTTACAAACACGGCGAGGTTAAATTAGATCATAACAGGGGTGAAAGGCTAGTCTTCAACATAAATTATTAGGGCTACAGTAGTTGGCCATAAGTATGTTTCCAAAAATGAATTTCACTATATATCCATAGTAATTCTGCATTTGTTTGATTTTGTCTTCTGAATTTGGTATAGACATAAAAAATAAATGAAAAATGGCACGTTTAAGTCTGGGCCTAATTTGATCATAATTTCGTTTGTTGACATCCATAAATTACTAAAATATCGATGTTTTTGTCATGGTGTTTATGTATTACATCCATTCATTATCTTTGTAACAAACAGAAAAAAAATATGTTACCATCACGAAGAATAGCGTACATTTCTCCTGAAACAAAAAATATATTGCAATGGAATTTCTACCAAATGAGTACCAAAACCTGAAATTTCTCGTGAAAGTTTTGTTAAAAAGTGGATAAAAAACATTTAAAGTAGTTATTGAAAAAAAACATGAATTTAATACTAAAAATATATGGTGAAAAAAATTATGGGAATATACTTATGACCAACTACTGTAAATGGTTCCATAGCAAGGTTAAACAATTGACCTGTACACTCCTTTTTAGAAAATTGACAGTCTGTACCAACTGTTACGAGGATTCGTTCCTCACGTATTTCATTTGGACTTGACTTGGGACTCACGGCGGGTGTGACCGGTCCACAGAGGATGCTTACTCCTCCATGGCACCTGATTCCACTTCTTGGTCTCCACAGGTCTGTGTTTGTCCATTTTTACCAGATTTGTATCTATATCCTGGACATCCTAAAGATTTATACTTTGGTATCCGAGATTTTTTATATTGTTCTGGTTTTTACCAAACCCTGGATGTGCAACTGTATCGTGATAGATATCTATGTTCTGACATGCTTATATACTTAACTTAACTTATATGTGTCCAATTACATTTAACTAGATGATGTCATAACGTATACGTCTAATTCATGTGGAAAAAATCATGCCAGTTTTCATTAAAAACTTCATAAAAGTGTAGCCCCAGTGCTTGTGTTTGCTTTGGAATATGTACTGCACATATCGATTTATGAAAATGTATTTTATTTCTAAAATTACATGTATCCTGTATACCTGGAAATTTTCGCTTCTGGTTATTTTCGCCCTTTTTGGACAAAAAAAAATATCGACCCAGTCTTAAATTTGCCCTTTATAATCAGTCTTATGATGGCGTGTATCTCCTTGCTTCAATTAATCACTTTGAAAATTTCGCTTCCATATGAAATTAACCCTCTCATCCAAGGGGTAAAAATAGTAAATATTTAACGGGGACGAAAATTTGCAAGGATACAGTAAATTACAAAATTTAGTCTTGAGTTATAACGAACATGAATTACACCTGATGCATCTGTTAAATGATGTGCGCTTTGAAGTATAAATAATGGCGTTAAATCGAGTGAGGTGAGTGAGTTCGAATAGTCCTGGTAGAAGGTTTTTCACAGTTTTGAGGTTGGGTTTTCAGTCTTTAATTTAAAATGCTGATGAGGTAGATCGTATGTCCATTTTGACTGTGTTATCATTTGTGCTGCAATCCTTCCTATCTCATCGCTAGATTTCCCGGCCCAGCCATTGCCTCCCAAAGCCACACCAAACGTGGGAGATATCATGTCTATGTAGGGATGAAAAGTTGGTGTCACCATGGTGACACAGGCATCTCCATGGTGAGAGAGGAAATTGGTACCTGAATTGAGTATGGAATCGATTTAATGACATGAATTGATAAGAAAAAAAACCACATTTACAATGTTTTAAATGATATCTATATAAATTTATTATCTATATTCTGTCATTGTATTGTGACGTTTAACAAATTTAAAGTAAATGAATAAAAATAAATAAATCATCGTATTACCAAGGATTATACCAATAATAATAATAATAATAATAATAATAATAATAATAATAATATTAATAATAATTATAATAATAAATAATAATAATTGTAACAACAGCAACAACAACAACAACAACAACAATAATAATAATAATAATAATAATATTAATAATAATAATAATAATAATAATAATAATATCAATAACTAAATTTTTATGCTTCATTAGTTCTGAAAATGTGAATGAAATCAATCCAGCCTTTTTATGCTATAGACGACCCATTTTTTACATTTTGAGTTTGATTTGAACAGTGTTTTTCGCCACACTCAACAATTTTTCAGTTATATGGTGGTGGCCACTTTTTAATGGTGGAGGAGATAACCCCTTTACAATGTACCCGGGAAGACACCACAGGCCTTCCGGAAGAAAACTGGCAAACTTTCTCACAAATATCAGCAAAGGTTCCAGTAGGGCTCGAAACTGCGCTTATCAGAAGTGAGAGACTTCGTGGTTCAAAGCGTGATGTTCTTACCACTCCGCCACGAAGACCCCCCCCCCCCCACACACACACACACTTTTTAGAAAAAAAGAAAAATTAAAATTGCAATATTCACAATAGCAGAAGTGTCATTTGACCAAAGTTGGATCAAATCATAGTAATGATTAATGATAATAATTATCATTGTTGTTATTATTATTATTATTATTATTATTATTATTATTATTATTATAGAAAGAAACACACCACTAAAAATCCCTTTGAGTAGCTGAAACATTTGATTTTCAAGATCTCGGTCGCCACTGCTACAATACCATTTTCTGATTTCCCCAATGTTTAGTCGGTGCTTCAGTATGGCGTCTGAGTGGCCGAGCTTTAAGTAGAAGTTACCTACAATAGATACAATTCCAGAACTTTACCGGATATATGGATATTTTTTTTTCATAAGCAGTATTTTGCCAGATTTATTTCCCTTTTAGAGGCCATGTAGTTAAGCACCATATATATACAATGTATATGTTTTCCTTATTAAACAATCAAATTAAGTGAATTATTCTGATTTTAAATAGTTTGAAAACATTGAAAACATCGATTTAGTTCCATAATGGTCCCATTTACTTATACAACTGATTTTGATAAAGTTCCGATGTCTCTTTCACTAATGCTATGTTATCCAATGTCGTTGATTAAAGAAGAAAATTTATCAAATTGACTTACAATATGGCCGCTAAAAGGGAATAACTCTAAGAAAATACAGCTCATGGATAACTATTTATTCTTTTATCAAGACCTGAAACATCTGATCTGCCTCGATAAGATTAAAAGATTTAATTGACATTTGAAAAACTGAGCAATCTAAAAACTCCATTGAAAACTCTGCATTATACTGTAATTACATATGTATAAATGGACCTCGTATGATATTTGTATATTATTGTATCTTTTAATTAATTAATTAATCCAGCTGTTAAAGGAATCTGACATACAGAAACTGCGGGTCTTAAGAATATGAATATATAACATATTTCTTTATACTCTGATAGGAATAGCAAAACGTAACTTATCTGTTAAATCTTTTGATGTGAGTTTAGAGAATGTTTATTGTCGTCAGTAATAGAATTATAAGTTACTTGTCAGAAAGTAGTTCTGGTCTCAACAGATTGACTTTCTTTGTATTATTGAGCTTTGATCACGATTGAATGCTAAATCCAACCGGGGTACCTGACCCCACTTCTTGATTATTCAAAGATCCATAATTGTTTAATAATAACCTATTAGAAATTCTAATTTGCGATTAACGATTTAATCTTTTTACTTTTTGATATACACTGACTATATTCGATTTTACTTTCCCTCGAAATATGT
This sequence comes from Atrina japonica, assembly GCA_030159075.1. NCBI lineage: Eukaryota > Metazoa > Mollusca > Bivalvia > Pterioida > Pinnidae > Atrina > Atrina japonica. Next base: position 20,648 of record BROG01001119.1, read on the forward strand.
TTTGTGAATACATAAGATTCTAACCATCCGGGTATTTCACAGGTGGAAGTAAATAAAAGTTCACATTGCCATCAGGATTGCGTGGGTACTTTTGGTACCAGGTGTCGCCTCCATTTCCATGATACAGGACCACTGGCATGTTTCTGAAATAATAATGATAGCGCAATGTGCAAACCATTAGTTTTCCTATTACGTTTGCAGGGCACAATTTTTCTCAATTTGAAATGAGGTTTTTTTTTCTTTGGAAAATGTTTCATCCAATTCTTACAAACTAAGTCAATTTAATTATCAGTTTCAACTTTCAACTTGTCAATCAAATTTGGTAATATTTTAAAACCCAATTTGTTAGCTTTATTAACATCTTTCTAGGAACTGCTTTATGTCTTGCTATAATATAAAATTAGTCTTCATGGTGATCTGGAGACAAATATATAAATCTGGTTACCATTGGACAAGCACGGACCTCTGGTAATCCAGAGGTGGGATCAGGTGTCATGGAGGAGTAAGCATACTGTCATGACCGATTACATCCACCACGACCCACACGTCAAATTCCAATGAAATTAGTGAGGAATAAATCCCCGTCACAATTGGCCCAGACAATTCAACCGCTATCGAACAGGTGACAGAAAATTTCATTTAGTGAAATAGAATAATTGCAGACAAGGTCTTTATACCGACCGGAAAATTTGTGGAATGTTGACATCAAACGCAGTTCTCGATATCCCTGTGACAATAATGTATCAAAAGATAATTGACACTATCAGATCACATTGTGAAATGTGAACAAGTATTAATATTAGTATATATTTGTTAATATATCGTAATTGTTTTCATGTTTCAGGTACAGGTGTAACGTTGAAAATGGACCAACGTTGAAAATGGAAACGGAGTCCATTTTCAACGTTGAATATGGAACTGGAATGGTGTTGAAAATGGAACCATGACCGTACTTTTAACTCGACACGTGGGCTATGGATTCTGTTGAAAACTGATCCCATTACAATGGTTTACAATTAAGGAACCCGACCCTAACTCGTCCCTGAAATGGACCCTGATATGGGTATTGCTATTTTACCAGTTCCACATTCAATGATGAAAACGGACTCTGATGTGGGTATTGCTTTTTGACCCGGTCCCATATTCAATGGACCCTGAGATAGGCATTGCTGTTTCGCCTTCTTCAATATTCAACGTAAAAAATAAATCCTGCTGTGGGTATTTTTTTGACCCGGTTCAATAGTCAACGTTGAAAGTTGATCCCTCTATGGGTAAATGGGTATAACTATTTGTCCCGGTTCCAATTTCAACATTGAAAATGAACCCTGATATGGGTATAGCTATTTCACCCGGTTCGATATTCAACGTTGAAAATGGACCCATGCATAGGCATTGCTGTTTCATCTATCTTGTGCAATATTCAACATGAAAAAGAAATCCTGGTGTGGATATTTTTTGATCCGGTTCAATATTCAACGTTGAAAATGGACCCTGTTATGAGTATTGGTATTTGACCTGGTTTCACATTCAACATTGAAAATGGACATTGATAAAAGCATTGCTGTTTCATCTTGTTCAATATTTAACCTATCCCTCAATATATACTCTGGCCTGGAACATACAATATCCGGATTCAATCTTGACGGGATAAAAATTGGCCTGCTACATCAGTATCTATGGTTGTGATACCACGCATGTGTGACCATGCAAAATTAGACAAATGATAAGTCGTCGCTGATATTTGCGAACCTCATTTTTTCAGCGTCTTTTTCATCCACACGAGCAAGAGTAACTGTTTGTGGTGTAGGTTTGAAGACCGGCTTGACACCGTCCAATAAATCATAGAGACCAGTGAACACGTTCGTTGCCAGTAGTACTTTCTTTGCTTGTATCACGTGACCCTTCTCCGTTATGATTTTGTGATGAGAACTATGGTCTTTACTGTGTATTATCTTCACGACCACGTCACGGATTAAGTCACATCCCTGATTAGAAGCAACAATAATTTGCGCCATAACTATCTTTCTAGGGTTGATATAACCTGATTCAGTCTTTTCAAATATTCCAACGTCGTCATGACCAAACACCATGTATGGATATTTATATTTCATCTCCAAATTGGAAATGCAAGATGATTTATTCCATACACCGCTGTCTTGGGCATTTTGTCGTATTCTATCAATAAAAACGCCATCTTTAGAGCCTATCATTAAGGAACCTACCTCATGATAAAAGTCGATACCTGAAATAATAATGATAATATCAAAATAAAATAAAGACAAAGCACCATTTTGATCCCGGATTCTGAGAAAATAGTTTTGCCTCGGGATATAGTTGTGACTCAGGGAGGGGGGGGGGGGTTGCGTCAATATTATAAAAAGCATATATATCACATTATTAACCGCCATGTGGTCCAAGAAACAATATTTCTGACACATCTATGTAATAAACACCATGTGCCAACTTTGAATGAAGGTAAATACATGTAGTTCATTTACCAGAATATTAGCACAAAGACTTTTATCAAATAGTTTGATCTGAGAGTGTGATAAAAATAGTACCTCTTTACTTTTATATAATGAAAATAAACTTATAGGTATTATGAGAAACTTTCCCATGGACAATCATTTAAAAATTCTTATATTTCAGATATTATTTGTCGTTCCTTACCTGACATTTCCTCAAGCTCTCGGTATCGCTTTATAGATCTTTGTGCAAGAATACCCCAAATAGGATAACTCGCACCACCTCTAGTGATTCTGGCTTCATCGTAATAATTTCCAAAAACCTCATCACCGGTTTCCTCTCTCTTTTCCTGTGAAAGGACCAAATATGAACTAGAAGATTCTCCAGTTTTGAGTGCGCCCAATATTTTTTCAAAATCTTATTCATGATTTTGTATGCTAGGTTATTTTCATAAACTCAATATCATTTTCTTGCTTTCAGTTTGAATTTGATTTTGAATAGACTTTTACGCCACACTCAACAATTTTTCAGTTTTATGGTTGCGGTTAATTTTTAATGGTGGAGGAGAAAACCCGGTTACAATGTATCCAGGAAGAGACCACCGATCTTCCGCAAGTAAACTGGCAAACCTCTTCAATAACGAATCTCATATTAACACCAAACAAAGATGGTTTGTGGGTAATGCATATACACATGTAAGACAATTATTTCATTTACAATACTGGTATATTATAAACAAAAAATTACTTTTTACCTTCGGTTCTTCTGGACCTATCAGACAAACCTTTAACTTCCGGTCGCTGGAAGCATGGCGGGCTGCAGCAGAGCCTATCATACCGGCTCCAACAACACATAAATCGTAAAAAGTCATGCTGTATCTACAAAAAAATTGTAACTATATTGCAATGTGTTAAAACTATACAGTTGTAATAAATTTACTCACATTACCAGTGTTCGAACGAAAAACAGTACAGTAATTTTCGATTTTCACACCCCAGGTGATTGGTGTAAATGATTTGTTTTATATATTCTAGATTGGAATTATAGGTAGTTAATGTCAAATTTATAATACATGTGCCTTCAGGTTATAAGAATTGTGACAATGGCGATGACGTAGGACTTCAGTATTGATGTTTAAACTAGATAATAGATACACAGCTAGAAGATATACATATCTCAGATACCAAAGTATTATTCTTTAGGATGTCCAGGATATATATAGAAATCTGGTAAATCTGGTAAAAATTGGACAAATACGGACATCTGGAAATTCAGAGGTGGAATTAGGTGTCATGGAGGAGTAAGCATCCCCTGGTCATAAAGATTGGTTTTTGCTATCCCCGATAATACCGTTTGTGTACAAATCAACCTCTATATAAAGACCACCTTCCTATAAAGACTGGTTTTGTTGTGTCTGTAATAGGGTCTTTATATACAAGTTTCACTTAAGGAAGAGAGAAAGTAAAGCAAGCAAAAATGTTCAGCACACAATTGTAAGCATCCTCTGTTGACCGGTCACACCCGCCATGAGTCCACAGTCAAATCCAAGTGAAATAAGTTAGGACTTTGGTACAGACGTCTCAACAACTGCTATGGAACAGACAACTCAACATTTCATTTAGTGAAACAGAGTTATCGGAAACAAGACGATATAACTAAATGTCATATTAAAGGACACCCCTAGCTATTTATTCTTTTGATTCAGTAGTTTCTAAATGAAGTCTGCTTCGTATGAATAAAAGAATAGGTCAGCCAATAAAGGAATACATTTGGTTCCCACAGGAATGCCGACAATTTCTGAATGAAGTCTGCTTCGTATAAAATAAAAGAACAGGTCAGCCAATATTGGGACACAATTGGTTCCCACAGGAATGCCGACAGTTTGCTTAAAGACCACGTCTCCGAACATTCCAAATATATTGTCAATTAGAATTTCAAGCATCTTTTTATATCAACTTCAGTGTATTTAAGTGTAGAATCAGAGAGGTGTTGGACAAAATAAGTATCCTGATAACCAATGACCTAATACTAAAATTTTCGGATACCACCTTTAGTGAAAAAAAAGAAAAAAGTATCTTTTAAGTTTTCATATGGAATTGTTGTTTGTTTTTTCTTTTGTATTGTTGTTTAAAGTCCCACTCAAGAATCTTTCACTCATATTGAGACGAGATCTTAAAATTTTAGCTTATGCTCGGCACTTGCGGCCATTGAGCAGTGAGGGTTCTTTAACGTGCGACGCCTACTGTGACTCGGGACCTTGGTTTTTACCGTCTCGTTCAAAGGAGAATTGTAGTGTGAAGAGTATAAAAGTTCTATGTATTGAATTTGAGAAAAAAAATGTGTGCCTTCAAATTTTCTAAAAGTTGTTTAGAATTTTCAAGTATCCATATCTGTTTCACAACGCTTTCATAAGTTTATATATTTTATTTTAATAAACTTTAGATGTGTGCTCGTTGGAACAGAACGATAATGATCATAAACGCACAAAAATAACTAGATTTAAGAAAGATATACATGTACAATATCAAAGACGTGTACGTGTCTGAATATTTTCATTACGGAAGAAGAAATATTATGACATGATGCAATAGATGATTTTTTAAAAAAAAATGTTTTACTAGTTAGATAAATTGATATACAATAACAAATAAGAGATGCACACATGTCAGGCATAATCATTTTATATTTCTATATATTTTGTGAAAATAAGATCCGGTTTAGTGTCGTATGCATATACAAATATTAAGGTCGAATTAACCATCAACAGCTCGACGTTTTGTCAATTAATAATGACAATTTTCATACACATGTCAATGCGATATATCCCAATGAACTAGAAATTAAAGACAAAACACAATCACAAACGCTTCCTACTTGGTCATTCTACTTACGATATTTTACTTACCCGACATGGAAAAGAAATTAACAACCAGGGTATAACAACAAACGCGACTATTTCGGTATTTAAGTAGTAATATCCCGAAGTCACCTGCATATAGTGATTATATCTCACAAATGATCCGATTTACCAGGGTGTGTTGAACTTATGAACATTTCATATACAGAGGTAAACTACTCACTGACAAATTATTGACAGAGATATCGAAAATTGCGTTTGATGTCAACGGTCCGCAATTTTTACGGTCGGTATAATAGTCTTGTTTGCGATTCTCTGTTTCACTGAATAAAATGTTAGTTACCAGTTCAATAGCGGTTGTTGAGTCGCCTGTACCAATTGTGACGAGGATTCACGATGTGTGTGTGTGTTGAGGGGGTGCTCACTCCTCCAAGGCACCTGATCCCACCTCTGGATTTCCACGGTCGGTATAATAGTCTTGTTTGCGATTCTCTGTTTCACTATATGAAATGTTTAGTTACCAGTTCAATAGCGGTTGTTGAGTCGTCTGTACCAATTGTGACGAGGATTCACGATGTGTGTGTGTGTGTGTGTGTGTGTGTGTGTGTGTGTGTGTGTGTGTGTGTGTGTGTGTGTGTGTGTGTGTGTGTGTTGAGGGGGTGCTCACTCCTCCAAGGCACCTGATTCCACGTCTGGATTTCCAGAGGTTCGTGTTTGTCCAATACTCACCAAGCTAATGCCCCTTTAAAGTTTGTACATTATTCTGAAGAAAAACATCTGTTTACACTTTTGAATGTGAATATCAATAAAATATAGGCTTAACTACAATTCAAAAAAGAAAATACAAAGATTAACGAACTAGTGATATTCTTGTACACGTATAAATAAAAAAGAAAGTACATAAATGTATACAAAAATTTAGAAACTATGAATTTTCCTATTCACATGAACATACACGACGCTTTTAAAAATTATGCTTATTAGCACCAATCATACCAGGTGTTACGAAACACTTAGACTGATCTTATTCAATGTTCAACGTACCGTAACACAGAATTACATCATTCTGAATATGAGACAAATTAGTCGACGTCCGTTAACTCGTCCTACCAAAAACCTTCATCTTCGTTGACTTAACAGTATGTAGATTGTTAGAATCTTACATTATTTGTTCATGTCTGAATCGGGACGCTTTAAATGCTTAAGAGTGTAAACAATTCCTCAGTATATTAAATAAAACTTGTTTAATAACAACACTGACCTTGTGGTTGTTGTTAGGTAAATCGTTCCTGCAGTTTCCGTTTACCCTCAAGAATATACCAACACAACTACGTGAGGCTCTACCGAGTATAGTATTACACGGATATGGTTTTGCTATATACAATTAATGAGTATTTTTATTTGTCCTAGTTTAAGTGTGTATACCGTTTTAATTTGGTATGGCTTTGTGCTGACGTTTTAATTTATTCTTGGCTGTTACTTTCCTTTTCTTTTCTTCGTGAATATGCATCGGTCATTAACTTTGCAAGAGCATGGACTCAGTTTGCATTTAGATCAGATGTTAATCCCACATCATGTTAACACATAGTGACTGACGTCAACAAGAAGTGAATGTCCAGATTCCGTAATATGTTAATAATATACTATACGCTCCTCTGGTATAAATTAATAATAACGCAGTCCATAACGTAATATATTGTATTCGTCAGCTGTCAAGTACATCATCCACATGTTCATTACATAAGAAAAAGACCCCAAGAGAGACAGCATATCTCTACAACATAGAAAAATACCAGTCCGTAATCCGGATTCAATATCTAGCATCCCTGGTCAAGGGGAGATAACTCTCTCTAAATATATGTAAGTCGACCAAACTGCTTGACCATACAGACTGAGATATAACAAACAGAATATATATATAATTTTATTAAATTTAGTGCTAAAAGTCACCAAATTTACTCGGTACTCAAGCTCAACTTTTATTCTTTCTACTACATACTTGGTTGTGATAAAAAACGAAACATGTTACTATTTAATAATAATAATAATAATAATGATAACAATAACTAGATCTTTTGATGCTTCACAAGTCCTGAAAATTTGAGCGAAATCGGTCGAGACATTTTTGAACTAGAGATGACACAAATTTAGGAGAAAAGAAAACTAAAAATAATAAATAATAATATTTACAATAACAATAGGGCCATCCGATCTGAAGTCGGATGACCCTAATAAATATCTTGAGTATGGCATTCAAAATATGAAAATGGACTCAAACTATTTTTGGATATTTCAGATTTTTTCAAGTCATTTATGAACGTTTCATTATTTACAAAATATTATGCTGTGACTGGATATGTATGTATATTGATTGGAAATAATGATGGAAAATTTTGCTTATTTGTAGAAAACCTCCAAAAAAAAGAAGAGGCCCAATCGACCTTAACGGTCACCGGAGTGAAATAATACCAAGATTTGGCCCCTTTTGGGGTCCCTACTGGTCCTAGCCCCTTTCCTCTGCAAACACGTTGCTTCACAAGGGAAGATTTCCTGTCAATTTTGGTTAAATTGATCAACTGGGTCGTGAGAAGTCTAAAATTTGACAAAATACATACATTTTCTGTTTACTTATATGCCTGTGACCTTGACTTTGCTCATATATCTTTGTATACAAAAGTCAATCAGTTTTGAGTTATAAAGCCATTTGTATAAAATTGTACCCTATGTTGTTAAAGCGCCTATAGTGGACCGATTATGGACATATTTAGTTTTCATTCGCAAATTTTGTAGATTTTGTCTTAAAAATCATACATACAAAATATAAACGTCATTTGATCATTGCTTCATGAGAAGATCTTTAAAGATGTACCAACTTTTGGTCCCTTTTGAGTTCTAGCCCCTTTTCATTCGCAAATTTTATGCGGCTTCACATGGGGATGCTACATGATAAATTTGGTTGATATTGGCTGACCACTGGTTCTTACGAAGAAGTAAAAAATGTGTAATAGTTAACGACGTATGACAAGCGACGACCACAGAGCCTTTGGCTCAGGGAACTAAAAAAATCGTATTATTTTTTATGAAAGTATCGGACTTTGGCCTTTTTGACACCGTTGTAGTCCCTTTGATTACTAATCCCTTTTTCATTTGCAAACATTTTGTCTTCACATGGGTATAGTTCCTTTCAGTTTTGGTTAAAATTGAATCAATGTTTCTTCTGATGAAGTCGACAATGTCTAAACGTTGATAAAAAAAACCTGATATTTTCTGTTTACTGAAGTGCCTGACATTGGCCATTGACTCATGACCTTAAAACTGTATCACAATGATTCTTAGATAATTCCCAACAACATTTTAACAAATCTTAGTATACAAAAGTCAATCAGTTTTGAGTAGATAAGTACACTAAACAATCATATAAACCAAATTTGAAAGAAATCTTTTCATTGGTTCATGTGAATATTTTCTAAAGATGTACAAAGTAATAGCACCTTTTCTTTTGCAAACTTTATGCAGTTCTTGAGAAGTTAAAAATGTCTAAAAGTCAATAATGCCCAGACGACAGACAAAAGACGATAACAAAAGGTCACCATAAACTTTTCGCCAAAAAACTAAGACAAGGCCAATGACCACAGTAATCACATTCCAATTTTACTTGAGTTTTTGCATTCTTCAGCTTTTTATCCTGACAAGCTTTCAATGCTTGGGTTGTATTAACTATAAACATTTTAAAGTATTCAAAAGAAAACCAAAGTGTTGGAGTTACAGCATACTTCTTCTGGAAATTATTGTCCAATTCTTAAAACATGACAGGGTTGAGTAAACTTTTGATTAGCATACTTTCGATTCAACTCACATTTCAGTTATGACAGGTTTCACGGGAAATGTGATTTATTACCAACTGGATAACCGTACTTATGACAACATGTAGAAACGCTTATTCTTACCAGTGTAATTTTAATGTATTACCTATAGTTTAAACTCGCCTAGGTCAAGAAAGGGTTCACGAGACACTAGCCCGCCAGGTTATAAGGACTTCAAAATTATGTCTCAATAAAAAAAACTTTTTTCCTGTTAGCTTACACATCAATTTACTACATTCTTACATATGCATGTATTATATATTCACTGTGCGCAGTAACTTGATATATTAATCCGCAGTGTTCAACTTTTTCTTGTATAGGATCAACCTTCTTATTCTTTGATGCCTATAAAATGTAGTTTGGTATTTGCTTGCTTCTTTATATATCACTTACAATGGTTAATAAAAATCATTTTAACAAGGTTTTTGCTTTGATATCGACGGTTATGCGGGAGCTACTTGTGCAAAAAGTTGGAAGCACAGACAGAAGTGGACTCTTACGCAGGCTCCCACCTTTGAAGAAGCCCAGATTAAAAATGAAACATAAAACACATTGCAATCAAGCATGAACATGCATAAATGAAAACAAATATACTTTAAAATCAAATTTGTATATAAAGGACACAGGATAAAGACAGTGTGTCATTTATGGTAAGGTGTCCTTTAAAGTGGGCTATTTTTCAAATAAATATTCACAACCAACAGGACCACTCTTTAAGGAGCAGCTAGCATGTCAATGTAGAGAAGTTTTTTGCAATTCATTTTGTTGAAATATGAATTTGGATATTTTATCAAGACCTACTAATTAAGGCATTCAAATTTCAACACTATAATACATCAGTCATAAGGGGATAGCTAATGTATACATAATTAATGAATGATAGCTGTACCGTCGTCTTCCCAGAGAAATCAGAAACATGTTCTTATCGGATGTGTAAAAAATTTACAGGTCTATTTAAGGTGCTTCCAAAACTTTTCAGCTTTGTCAATTAATGATGAAAATTTTCATACACATGTCAATGCGATATATCCCAACGAACTAGAAATTAAAGACAAAACACAATCCAGCGCACACGCTTGCTACTTGGTTACTTTACTTACTATATTTTACTTACCCGACATGAATTAGAAATTAACAACCAGGCTATAACAACAAACGCGACTATTTCGGTATTTAAGTAGTAATATCCCGAAGTCACCTGCATATACTGATTATATCTCACAAATCATCAGATTTACCAGGGTGTGTTGGACATATGAACATTTCATATACAGAGGTAAACTACTCACTGACAAATTATTGGCAGAGATATCGAAAATTGCGTTTGATGTCAACGGTCCGCAATTTTTACGGTCGGTATAATAGTCTTGTTTGCGATTCTCTGTTTCACTGAATTAAATATGTAGATACCAGTTCAATAGCGGTTGTTGAGTCGTCTGTACCAATTGTGACGAGGATTCACGATGTGTGTGTGTGTGTGTGTGTGTGTGTGTGTGTGTGTGTGTGGAGGGGGTGCTCACTCCTCCAACGTACCTGATCCCACCTCTGGATTTCCAGAGGTTCGTGTTTGTCCAATACTCACCAAGCTAATGCCCCTTTAAAGTTTGTACATTATTCTGAAGTTTACACTTTTGAATGTGAATATCAATAAAATATAGGCTTAACTACAATTCAAAAAAGAAAATACAAAGATTAACGAACTATGGATATTCTTGTACACGGTACAAATAAAAAAGAAAGTACATAAATGTATACAAAAATTTAGAAACTATGAATTTTCCTGTTCACATGAACATACACGACGCTTTTAAAAATTACGCTTATTAACACCAATCATACCAGGTGTTACGAAACACTTAGACTGATCTTATTCAATGTTCAACGTACCGTAACACAGAATTACATCATTCTGAATATGAGACAAATTAGTCGACGTCCGTTAACTCGTCCTACCAAAAACCGTCATCTTCGTTGACTTAACAGTAAGTAGATTGTTAGAATCTTACATTATTTGTTCATGTCTGAATCGGGACGCTTTAAATGCTTAAGAGTGTAAACAATTCCTCGGTATATTAAACAAGAAAAACTTGTTGCAAAGCATCAATTCGCCGCCAAAGGTATTTCAAAGGAAGTATACATGTACATGTATATAAAACGTAATTTAGAAAAACATTTATGGAATAATTCAGAATTATTTTTTTTAAAAACAAGTCCATATTCCAGTCTGTTTCGTTCATTGTTGGCCTAGCCGGCTAGAGTGGTTTGATCTTGTTTAACATGATAATTCTGACTTTATCCATTATTACACAAAACTCGTGTTAAAAGTAACATTTTATTATATGTAGACTTTAACATGTACTACATGTAGTACAGTTTTTATGTCGAAATAAAAGTAAAAATGGTGTGCTTCAGTAATTAAGGTCTGTTTCGGTAAATCGTCCGACCCGTTTTCACTTTGTTGTTCTCCCAATCATCAATATTTCATACGACACATTTCGTTTTCGGTGTTATATTTAATTCCGTTTTGCACAAACGAAATCATTTTAAATGATAAAAAATATTTTGTTCCAAATTTTCCGTCGTCCACTAAACTTATATAATAGGATATCATGCTCTTATCAAAATCAAAAGCAATCACGTAATGATTGCTCCCATCATTTCGACTAATGTCTCCCACTTATCGTTATTTCATTTCTTATGTCTATGTCTCTACAAAAAATACGAATCGCGGTATTATACCTTAATTGCATTAAAAAAAATTAGATGCTGATTATTTATGAAACAAACCAACATCACTTTCATATCTGAAATTTAATAGCGTTTTTGCCTCAAATAAAATTACTACGTCATTACTTCCGCGTTCAAAGAAACTAACAGCTCCTTCCATATACTACTTCCTAACTTAATTGCACAAGGATAATTCTGTCGCTCAATCTGGTCCCCCTGATATCACACACAAATGTCGTTCGTCTACGCAAATAAAAATAGTTCAACACTTCCGGAAACCATAAAATGAAAGTCTCCAGTCTCGCAATAAATTTAATGATTATGTTTATGTGTATACATGTTGTAATGTAAAATTGATAGCACATATCATTATGTAGGCATTATTAAAAATCTATTCTTTTCTATTCTATACATTGCATTACGGGATGTCATGTTACAAAACGGGGTCACATTTATTTGGTTCTATCAATATGAAGAATGATCATTTAGAAGTCGTTGTCAGTCATTTCAGATCTTCATTAAAAATGCAACACTGAAGTCCAAATAAGCTGTCTTATTAGCGTTTGGATCAAATGTGCACTTTGCTTCACACGATCTCTTATTATTTTATGAATTCATTAAAGGTACGACGAGTATTTATTTAAAAGTAAGTCGACATCATCTCCGGATTTACTCTTCAACTACTCTAACCTTGCTAATTGCATTCTATTGGTATTCTATCACACCCTTAAAAAATCATAGGGATGCCGTATTTAAGACTGTCGCATGGCTGCACTTGTTAAAGCAAAGCTGTAATCAGAAAAAGTGTTATACTCGCCAAGAGGTGTACTGGTCTTTTTTCACATTTGCCTGTTGCAAATCAACCGACTTAAACTACTTGTTTTTCTGTTTAGGAGTTATTATTATGGGCTAAATAACTAGCAGGGACCGATTTTTTTCGTTATTAGTCTTCAGTTTCATGATATTTTTCAAACTTTATCATCAGTGGCAACGTAGGACATAGACATTGGACTAAAGTAAGTACAATTGAAGGAAGATTGAATGCTTAATATGTTATATTCGGTTAACCGTTTAACAAATCTTTAAACGGTTAGCATTAACCAAACCGGTATCAGTCAAACGATTAAAGGTTGCAGCCTTCTCCCCTATAAAAGAAACAAAAGATACAACATTGGGTTACTCCTGGTCTCCTATCGAACATATATAAAGTTAGTAAAATTGGGTTACCTCTGGTCCACTATAGATATAACATTGGGTTACCTCTGGTCCCCTATAGATATATACCTATAGATATAACATTGGCTTACCTCTGGTCCCCTATAGATACATATTATAGATATGACATTGGGTTACCTCTGGTCCCCTATAGATATAACATTGGGTTACCTCTGGTCCCCTATAGATATGACATTGGGTTACCTCTGGTCCCCTATAGACACATACCTATAGAAATGACATTGGGTTACCTCTGGTCCCCTATAGACACATACCTATAGAAATGACATTGGGTTACCTCTGGTCCTCTATAGATATAACATTGGGTTACCTCTGGTCCCCTATAGATATATACCTATAGATATGACATTGGGTTACCTCTGGTCCCCTATAGACACATACCTATAGATATGATATTGGGTTACCTCTGGTCCCCTATAGACACATACCTATAGAAATGACATTGGGTTACCTCTGGTCCCCTATAGATATATACCTATAGATATAACATTGGCTTACTTCTGGTCCCCTATAGATATAGCATTGGGTTACCTCTGGTCCCCTATAGATATATACCTATAGATATAACATTGGCTTACCTCTGGTCCCCTATAGATACATACCTATAGATATGACATTGGGCTACCTCTGGTCCCCTATAGACACATACCTATAGAAATGACATTGGGTTACCTCTGGTCCCCTATAGATATAACATTGGGTTACCTCTGGTCCCCTATAGATATATACCTATAGATATGACATTGGGTTACCTCTGGTCCCCTATAGACACATACCTATAGATATGATATTGGGTTACCTCTGGTCCCCTATAGACACATACCTATAGAAATGACATTGGGTTACCTCTGGTCCCCTATAGATATATATACCTATAGATATAACATTTGGCTTACTTCTGGTCCCCTATAGATATAGCATTGGGTTACCTCTGGTCCCCTATAGATATATACCTATAGATATAACATTGGCTTACCTCTGGTCCCCTATAGATACATACCTATAGATATGACATTGGGCTACCTCTGGTCCCCTATAGACACATACCTATAGAAATGACATTGGGTTACCTCTGGTCCCCTATAGATATAACATTGGGTTACCTCTGGTCCCCTATAAATATATACCTATAGATATAACATTGGGTTACCTTTGGTCCCCTATAGACACATACCTATAGAAATGACATTGGGTTACCTCTGGTCCCCTATAGATATAGCATTGGGTTACCTCTGGTCCCCGGGAGAGAAAGTGAAAGTAGAAATAATTATTACCTCCAAACAGAAGAGGTTGTATGTATATATAAATTACAACGCATTCGTCTGTACTATTTTCGAGGGACCACAGGTCCCCTTTCAGCGACAGATTTATCCTTGTGCAACTTAATTTGAAATCTATTCGCCGCCTCCTGGCGGCGAATAATAAAACTTGTTTAATAACAACACTGACCTTGTGGTTGTTGTTAGGTAAATCGTTCCTGCAGTTTTTGGTCACCCTCAAGAATATACCAACATAACTACGTGAGGCTCTACCGAGTATAGTATTACACGGATATGGTTTTGCTATATACAATTAATGAGTATTTTTATTTGTCCTAGTTTAAGTGTGTATACCGTTTTAATTTGGTATGGCTTTGTGCTGACGTTTTAATTTATTCTTGGCTGTTACTTTCCTTTTCTTTTCTTCGTGAATATGCATCGGTCATTAACTTTGCAAGAGCATGGACTCAGTTTGCATTTAGATCAGATGTTAATCCCGAATCATGTTAACACATAGTGACTGACGTCAACAAGAAGTGAATGTCCAGATTCCGTAATATGTTAATAATATATTATACGCTCCTCTGGTATAAATTAATAATAACGCAGTCCATAACGTAATATATTGTATTCGTCAGCTGTCAAGTACATCATCCACATGTTCATTACATAAGAAAAAGACCCCAAGAGAGATAGCATATCTCTACAACATAGAAAAATACCAGTCCGTAATCCGGATTCAATATCTAGCATCCCTGGTCAATGGGAGATAACTCTCTCTAAATATATGTAAGTCGACCAAACTGCTTGACCATACAGACTGAGATATAACAAACAGAATATATATATAATTTTATTAAATTTAGTGCTAAAAGTCACCAAATTTACTCGGTACTCAAGCTCAACTTTTATTCTTTCTACTACATAACTGTTTGTAGGACTTGGTTGTGATAAAAAACGAAACATGTTACTATTTAATAATAATAATAATAATAATAATAACAATAACTAGATCTTTTGATGCTTCACAAGTCCTGAAAATTTGAGCGAAATCGGTCGAGACATTTTTGAACTAGAGATGACACAAATTTAGGAGAAGAAAAGAAAACTAAAAATAATAAATAATAATATTTACAATAACAATAGGGCCATCCGATTTGAAGTCGGATGACCCTAATAAATATCTTGAGTATGGCATTCAATATATGAAAATGGACTCAAACTATTTTTGGATATTTCAGATTTTTTCAAGTCAATTATGAACGTTTCATTATTTACAAAATATTATGCTGAGACTGGATATGTATGTATATTGATTGGAAATAATGATGGAAAATTTTGCTTATTTGTAGAAAACCTCCAAAAAAAAAGAAGAGGCCCAATCGACCTTAACGGTCACCGGAGTGAAATAATACCAAGATTTGGCACCTTTTGAGATCCCTACTGGTCCTAGCCCCTTTCCTCTGCAAACACGTTGCTTCACAAGGGAAGATTTCCTGTCAATTTTGGTTAAATTGATCAACTGGGTCGTGAGAAGTCTAAAATTTGACAAAATACATACATTTTCTGTTTACTTATATGCCTGTGACCTTGACCTTGCTCATATATCTTTGTATACAAAAGTCAATCAGTTTTGAGTTATAAAGCCATTTGTATAAAATTGTACCCTATGTTGTTGAAGCGCCTCTAGTGGACCGATTATGGACATATTTAGTTTTCATTCGCAAATTTTGTAGATTATCTTAACAATCATACATACAAAATATAAACGTCATTTGATCATTGCTTCATGAGAAGATATTTAAAGATGTACCAACTTTTGGTCCCTTTTGAGTTCTAGCCCCTTTTCATTCGCAAATTGTATGCGGCTTCACATGGGGATGCTACATGATAAGTTTGGTTGATATTGGCTGACCACTGGTTCTTATGAAGAAGTAAAAAATGTGTAATAGTTAACGACGTATGACAAGCGACGACCACAGAGCCTTTGGCTCAGGGAACTAAAAAAATCATATTATTTTTTATGAAAGTATCGGACTTTGGCCTTTTTGACACCGTTGTAGTCCTTTTGATTACTAATCACTTTTTCATTTGCAAACATTTTGTCTTCACATGGGTATAGTTCCTTTCAGTTTTGGTTAAAATTGAATCAATGTTTCTTCTGATGAAGTCGACAATGTCTAAACGTTGATAAAAAAAACCTGATATTTTCTGTTTACTGAAGTGCCTGACATTGGCCATTGACTCATGACCTTAAAACTGTATCACAATGATTCTTAGATAATTCCCAACAACATTTTAACAAATCTTAGTATACAAAAGTCAATCAGTTTTGAGTTGATAGGTACACTAAACAATCATATAAACCAATTTGAAAGAAAACTTATCATTGGTTCATGTGAATATTTTCTAAAGATGTACAAAGTAATAGCACCTTTTCTTTTGCAAACTTTATGCAGTTCTTGAGATGTTTAAAATGTCTAAAAGTCAATAATGCCCAGACGACAAACAAAAGACGATAACAAAAGGTCACCATAAACTTTTCGCCAAAAAACTAAGACAAGGCCAATGACCACAGTAATCACATTCCAATTTTACTTGAGTTTTTGCTTTCTTCAGCTTTTTATCTTGACAAGCTTTCAGTGCTTGGGTTGTATTAACTATAAACATTTTAAAGTATTCAAAAGAAAAGCAAAGTGTTGGAGTTACAGCAAACTTCTTCTGGAAATTATTGTCCAATTCTTAAAACATGACAGGGTTGAGTAAACTTTTGATTAGCATACTTTCGATTCAACTCACATTTCAGTTATGACAGGTTTCACGGGAAATGTGATTTATTACCAGCTGGATAACCGTACTTATGACAACATGTAGAAACGCTTATTCTTACCAGTGTAATTTTAATGTATTACCTATAGTTTAAACTCGCCTAGGTCAAGAAAGGGTTCACGAGACACTAGCCCGCCAGGTTATAAGGACTTCAAAATTATGTCTCAATAAAAAAAACTTTTTTCCTGTTAGCTTACACATCAATTTACTACATTCTTACATATGCATGTATTATATATTCACTGTGCGCAGTAACTTGATATATTAATCCGCAGTGTTCAACTTTTTCTTGTATAGGATCAACCTTCTTATTCTTTGATGCCTATAAAATGTAGTTTGGTATTTGCTTGCTTCTTTATATATCACTTACAATGGTTAATAAAAATCATTTTAAACAAGGTTTTTGCTTTGATATCGACGGTTATGCGGGAGCTACTTGTGCAAAAAGTTGGAAGCACAGACAGAAGTGGACTCTTACGCAGGCTCCCACCTTTGAAGAAGCCCAGATTAAAAATGAAACATAAAACACATTGCAATCAAGCGTGAACATGCATAAACGAAAAAAAATATACTTTAAAATCAAATTTGTATATAAAGGACACAGGATAAAGACAGTGTGTCTTTTATGGTAAGGTGTCCTTTAAAGTGGGCTATTTTTCAAATAAATATTCACAACCAACAGGACCACTCTTTAAGAGCAGCTAGCATGTCGATGTAGAGAAGTTTTTTGCAATTCATTTTGTTGAAATATGAATTTGGGTATTTTATCAAGACCTACTAATTAAGGCATTCAAATTTCAACACTATAATACATCAGTCATAAGGGGATAGCTAATGTATACATTATTAATGAATGATAGCTGTACCGTCGTCTTCCCAGAGAAATCAGAAACATGTTCTTGTCGGATGTGTAAAACATTTACATTTCTACTTAAGGTGCGTCCAAAACTTTTCGTCTTGGAAACTAATTTACGGTGGTAAAATTTGACTGGCTCCAACATTTCAATGGGTATTCCTAACAAATAAATTTATGTACCGTATTCGACCCAATAAGCACCCCTCCCCCATTTCACACACAAACAAGTATCTTTTCTAGCCGGTTGACCAGAAAAATATAAATAATAGTTTATCTCAAGCCCCATGCAACACAAGAATGTCGATAGATGTCCATTGTATTAACTACAACAACTTTACCACCATACCTTATAAATAATTAACTGCTTTACGTCAATTTGACTATTAATTGGTCCCAATATTAAGTGCCCACCCCTTTTTTCCATTTTTGTAGTACCCTGGGCGATCATTGGGTCGAATACGGTAAATGTATTCAGATTTATTGTATCAAGATACAAACTGAATGTTCGTCTCCAACGAAAATACACACTTAATAATCAAACACCTTGCTGAATGAACTTTGGCATGGATTGGCATTTTATTCAAGCACACAAATGACTTTCAATCAATCTCTATGAAAGCGCATGCATTTCACATTCTCGGTTACATTGAAAATCAAGTAATATAAATTATGAATAAAATAATTTATTTTCAAAATGAACATTTCATATTTTCACTCGATTTATTTACATTTTCAGCAATGTAGACACAGAGTAAATTAAACAAATTTCAAATTTACACAAAACATTAATCATAAACCCGGAGATTATAAATATAAATAGACTTGATATAAATCGATCTAAATATCTTATTCATACTGACAAACCTCCCTTACACAATATGACAACTCAACTTTAAATGCTGAAAAACGGAGATTCTGATATGTTTAATAACATAGTTATTTCAGAGGACATAATTTGGTTGTACAGGTGGGGGGGGTCATAAACATTATAATTTAGATACATATCCGAGACCGAGAAAAATAATGCAAATCATGTCATTGTAATCTAAAAAGTCCCTGTCTATTTGCAACATTTTGTTTTTCCATCAAATAATTTCTCTCTTTCCTCAAATATTAAACCTTGATTACCTTTGTATGAGGGTGATATGAAAATTTGTTCACCCACAACCAATCATATCTATACCAAGAGCAACCCTCAAACAAGGGCAATAGATTGTTTATCATACCGATATGAATAACTCTAAAAGTGAACAACTACCATTAAACTTTCAGGAATATATCTGAATGTATTGAAATTAAAAACTGTTTAGTTGATGATTCTTCGCTAGTGGCTGCCAACAAACATCAGAAAAATATAATTGTATTACACCCGATTTATATGTATCTATAGCCTGTTGTCCAAGACAAATTATGTTGGACATGATTCATATAACCTATAGACCAAGCCAAATTTTGTTGGACCTGATTTATATGCATCTATAACCTATAGACTAAGTCAAATTGTGTTGGACGTGATTCATATGCATCTATATCCTATAGACTAAGTCAAATTGTGTTGGATGTGATTCATATGCATCTATATTCAATAGACTAAATCAAATTGTGTTGGATGTGATTCATATGCATCTATATCCAATAGACTAAGTCAAATTGTTTTGGACGTGATTCATATGTATCTATTTAATAAACTAAATCATATTGTGTTGGACGTGATTCGTATGTATCTATATCCTAAATCAAAGTGTGATTCATATGTATCTATATCCAACAGACTAAGTCAAATTGTGTTGGACGTGATTCATATGGATCTATAACCTGTTGTCCAAGTCATATATGTTGGGCGTGATTTATATATCTATAACCTATAGACCAAGTCAAATTGAGTTGGACATGATTTCCTGACTTAGTCTAAAATATTGAAAGTCACAAGCTGAAAACTGAAAAGCATAGGTCTTTCCGTTGAGAATTGAAACTGGGGTAATGGTGGCCATTGCATATTGATGAACCCTTAATTCATTGGCAGAGGTCGGTAGCACATGTAAAATGTTGTGGAATCTAGGTCGCTGGAAAACATTACTATGTTGGCCTGCAGTATGATGGTAACACTCAATGTATCTATGACAAATTCTTGGCTGGACGGAAAATAACAACAAAATGCACAAAGAAAACAGAATGATGTAATTGATCTTGTACTATAAATCTGTAGGTGTCTGTCATCTATATATTGTTAACATCAAGCAGCTTTTACACTACTTGTTTCAATAGTTTGTGCAGCATATTTCTAACATATCAACATATCATTTCTTGGTTACAGCTTGTGATATAACTAACATCACCGAACATGCAGAAGGAGCAGGTCTTTATTAGTCAATGAGTCGGTGAATGTTACTGTGCCAAACACGAGACATTACGGGCGAAGGTCAAAGGGCTTTTACAAGATTAAAAAAATCAAAGTTATGTGTTACGGCATTAATTCTAAACTAAAAATGAACTCTTATTTGCATAGACCAAAGTTAATTGCATTAGTATCTATTTCAGCACTTCACCAATTGCTGGTATTGTCTTCCATATCAACGATAAATTCTTGAGGACCGAAACAGAACACTTAGTTTAGTTATTTGAATATTGTTTTATGCCACACTCAACAATTTTCTGGTTATATGGTAGTGGCCAGTTTTTATTAGTGGAGGATAGAACACGGTTACAATGAACTCGGGAAGAGACCACCGACCTTCTGCAAGTAAACTGGCAAACTATCTAACAATATCAGCTTAAGTTCCATCTGGGCTCATACTAGCACTCGCACTGATAGAACAAAACAGACCAAAACAACAAAGACGTCACCGTATTTTACTCCAACAAACATCACAGATTATCCCAACAATAAATAATCCTAAGCTAAGACTGCCATTCTTCACTTCCTTCTCCTTCATCTTCATAGCCATATTCATCATATGCCTCCTCTGACGATTGTTCATAGACAGTGTCCAAGCGAACCATTCCTGCCATGCATGCATACCCTAACATTGCTGTAATAGCAAAGATGGCAGAAAGAACAATGTTGCGCTTTTTATTGGGAAATTCTAAAGCATCTGTCTGCATTGCTTCTCTCCTTTTTTGCTCTCTTTTGGCCCGTTCTTCAAGTTCTGTTTTAAAAAAAATTTAGATACTTCACTTTCATGGACTTATTTATTATCATAGCGTACAGTAAATGTGGATATTTCCGTGTTTTGATAAATACACGATTTTCTCATGCAAACCATTCACGTGAGGTTTTTTACACTATGTTAACAACTTACTGTGAACAACTCTGTATTAAATTATGAGTCTTGGAACAAATGTGGGCTAGAATGCTAGGGGTAATTTTCAAAAAAATCTCGTCATCGTGCATTTAGTGTATATAACCCCCACACGTATATTTACATGTTTATAGTATACTGATCTTATCAGACTTACATTCATACTTTTTGTCCATGGTCGATTTCACTTTTAAATATGCAAGACAAAGGAATGTTAAATCCAAGATGTGAGTAAGACATCATGGCCCACAGAGATATACCATCCTGAAAGACTTAAAAGTCCCATAACTCTTGCAGACATTGCTGAATCATGTGAATGTTAAGAAAACTGTATACCTGGAAATTTTCGGCCCTGGTTACCTTTGCCCTAAACAGACATACAGATGAATCAGAAACAGCATGCTCCCTTCACCCCGATTTTTTTGTTTCGGGGGTCACAAGAAAAAGCATCACAGTAACAAGAAACTAAAGGGCCAACGGACTGTAGAATCAATACACTCAACTAACAAACAATCTGTAAGTGGTATCAACAACTTAATAAAAGACATTCATGAAATACATGATTTTTGGGTTTAAATTGGAGTTTTACCCCACACTCAACAATTTTTCAGGTATATAGTGGGGAATAATTTTTAATGGTGGAGGAGTTAACCCAGTTACAATGTACCCAGAGAGACACCATGGAGACTTTCTGCAAGTCAACTAGTAAGATTTCTCACAAAGTCTCCTTATAAATATGTATAGCCTACAGTGGGATCTCGTTATCTTGAAATTCACAGGACCGTCCAATTCACTTTGAGATATCTAGAATTCGAGTTAACCGAGACTTTCAATTCACATATTTTCTATTATTATGGGACTGGACTTAATCAGTTATCACATAACCTCTCACCATGACTATTGAATGGACTTGATTGTTATGTAGTTTGGCAGTAAACAAGTATTTTATACCTGAAAATTTTCACCCCCATGCTTATTTTTGCCTTTTTACAACAGAAAAAATATTCACTCAGTCAATTCACCTGAACTCATTGACCCCTGTAAAAAATTGGACTCTTCTGTAAATCAATGACTCAGACCAGTCAAAATGTGTCTTTAGGGGTGAATGAGTTAATCATCACAGTCTCGTTGATAGCATTTACATTCGTGCTTCAATTATTTAGCCTGAAAATTTCCCTTTCATTTTAAATTAGCCCTCTCATCTAAGGGCGAAAATGGCAAAAAAAAAGTGAAAAATTCCATGTATACAGTATAAAATAATTACAATGCTTTTGTTATGAAAAGTAAACCAACATGCAAAATAGATGAAAAGATATTATATAATACAACAAAAAACCCAAAATAGTATTAACTCACTCACCCTTAAAGACACATTTGGACTGGTCTAAGCCATTGATTTACAGAAGAGTCCATTGTTTTTCAGGGATTGATGAGTTAAGTAATAAAATCAAACCTCACCTTCTGGACACATTGGGAAAAATCTAGACAAGATCCTGTTGCAATGATTACATAAATTAGGTGTCCCATTTAAATGAATTACAAGTTGATTCGATTTTAAAGGTCCTTTTAAAAGCGGGGCTAGGTAACCAAAAACAAGTCCATCCAAAGATGAAGGTCTGAAACAAGAAAGACAGAGTCATTCACAAGATACAAATGAAGAACAAAAAGACAGTTACATTGCTCTGGTTCCTGAACAATTTTTATGTATTGTAAATGAAAAATATCATGACGGATATACTCTCTCTTTCTATCTCTGTCTGAATTATGTCTTTAATTCTCTAGACTGACTTTTTTCTGTAACCATCTAACCAGTTTTCCAAATATTGTAATTTCATAAATTTCATTAGTTATAATTCTCACTTATTGTGCAGCATAGACTTTGAAATTAGAAAAAATACATTATGGATGTGTTGCATATTTATTCTGTAATTGTGCCACACACATGAATACCCACCCAATAACACACACACACACATACACACACACACACACACACACACACACACACGCAAACACACACAGAGTAGTTATTCAGGATGTGTGTGTTAGAGGGAGACAGAAAGAGATTGTCAGACAGAGAGTCCTGGAGTGTTATAAAGTATGTTTTTAGATTTAATTAAACAAATACAGTATTACCTGTCCCCAAAGAAGAAATCCTTATCCCCCAATTTATGTGAAAGGTAATTCAAACATTCCTTTGCATCTTTGTATATCTGTAACAAATCAGAAAGCATTTTTAATCAAAATAATTGATAAACAATAAATGTTTATTTTACTATTATGACAACTCAAGTCTGCCTTGTTCAGATGTGTATGGTGGCGGCCAGTTTTTAATGGTGAAGGAGAAAACCCAGTTACAATGAGCCAGAGAAAAGTCCCTCTGCCTTCTTTAAATAACCTGGCAACACCAACATAGAAAACAATCAATCTATGGAATCAAAGTGAAGCATTATCATTCCATCATCAATGTAAATAAAGGTGACCTACATGTGGTAAAGCTACCATCCAAAAATAGATCACTTTTCTTTCATCTCCAGGACTCAACGTTTAACGGCCCGGGGCAAGTAAAAGTTGGAACCAGCAACAAGATTTCAAATGTATTTCTAAGAAAACCGGTCTTTATGGGGAGGTGGTCTTTATATAGAGGTTCATTTGTACAGAAAATGGTACTATTGGCGACAGCAAAAAATGGTCTTTGTGACCAGGTGGTCTTTATACACAGGTGGTCGCTAAAGCAGGTTTTACTGTATCTATAAAAATAACAATCAATGAATAAAATAAATAACTGAATCAAATTCTTTTCATTGCGGGCAACCAGATTTTCATGGCGGCCAACCAAAATTTCAGTAGCACTTATTAAGGTCGAGGCCTGATCTCTAAGAAACATTGCTCAGATGAAATACAGACATATAATAATGAGAACAGACAAATGAATGGAAAGACAAATTAGAATGAATAAATCTCTTTTAATGCTAGTTATGAAAGAGGAAAAATATTTAAAATATTTGTTCTTTTTTAGTCATTCAAATTTTAAAACAAGAGAGCTCCAAGGAAATATATATCTCGACTGACATATGATCAATGATAATAGTAACAGAAACTGTGACCTTCTTTCAAGAAATTAAGTCAGACCAGCTCTGGTACCTGAAAGGGCACATCTAAGGTACATGGGGATCATTTGTGTCAAGTACAGTTCCAATCCACCCAGTAGGATAGGAGTTCTGCTCCAGAAAGTAGTTTTAGTGACCATGACCTAGTTTCCTAGAAAGTTTAAGTTAGATGACCTCAGTACCCCGAAAGGCACATCTTGGGTACATGAGGATCATTTGTGCTTCTGCTTCGCAGCAAGACAAAACTTGTTATCTGACTTGTCCCTAACTAATGTATACTGTTCCATTTCTAGAATTTTGATGGGCAATACAGAAACAAAATTTCCTCTTGAATCTTACAGTTTTTGAAGAACACCTTATGATATTCCTCTACAATATAATGACTGGTATTCATAAGAAAACTATTTTCAAATTTACTAAACTTGTAAATGTTTCTACTGAAAAGGGCTATACTGTAAACACAGAAAATTATGTTTGGAGGTAATCTACAATAAATATGCAATAATGAATTTTTTTGTGTAAACTACCCCTGCATACCTATCACAAAGATGTGCTAAGAATTAGCTTTTAATATAGGACTGCACACAGTAAGTTGCTGACATCGCATAAAAAAAAACTCACATATGATTTGCATGAGATAATTCTGTAATTAACAACAACACACAGAAATATCCATGTGTACAGTGAATAGTTTACACAGTACTGAATAGTTAATTATTTTCGCGGGGAGAAAATTTTGCATTTTTCTGAAAGGAACTTATTCACGGGTACTCTCCCCTTTTTTTTTAAATACAATCGAGAATATTTTCTAGCTCGTTGACAAGGAGATGTGGACCTGAAAAACCGTAAGTAACATTTTATCTGTAGCCCCCCAGCAACAGAATTATGTTGATAGGTGTCCTCGGTAATAACTATAACAACTTTACCACTGTGCCTTATAAAAAATTATATGTTTTATTTTTATTTAACTATTAATTGGTCCCATTAAATGCCCACCCCTTTCCCCTGAATTTTGTAGTGCCCTGGCAGTTTAATGGGTTGAATACGGTACAGTGAAATTAAATCCTCAGTGAATAAAAGCAACTAAACAGTATTATCATGTGCAATTAATGATGTTTACGACAGCTGACCTTTGCTGTTACTTCCTCTACTGTAATCGTATTTGTAACTTTCGGCTGGTACACCATAAGGTTTGCTGATGCTTGTATTCTTCCAGGAATGTAAAAATTCTTTGGGAAAGAGCATGCCTTAGCAAACCACGGTCTTGTTGTGTCTACATAAGTTTGGTCATCTATCCACCAGCTGTGTAACTGAAAATACAGGTTTTTATTTCTTTACTGTTTGTGTCTGTGAGTCTTTAGAAATGAGTGCTACATGCAAGTACACTCAGTACATAACAAAAATATATTGCAGAACTTTTTCTGCCAATTTTGGGAAAACACCATTGGTGACACAATTGAGAATTTAAATGTGAATTTGAGTCCAATTGGGAAAAATAGTTTGCACCCCTGTAAATATAAATGTAATCTATTCTCCGAATGTATTGCCACAGCAATAATCAATTTTTTATAATGGTCACCATCTGTATACCAAATTAGGAATTTTTTTTCATCAAATTGGGAAAAAACATGCAGTTTGCATTAGGAATGGGGCCAAATATCGTCCTATGGAAAGTACAGAAAAGGCCTGTATTGCTTCAGATAGTAAATTCATCTCCATACAAGTGAAAAAATACTTGACAGAATATAATATTTTGATAAAATGAAAGAAAAAATTGCTTCAGATAACTCTGATGTACATACATAAGCTGGGCGAAGTTTCTCTTCGAGCATTGCTGCAAAGGCTTTGGCATCAGCCTGTTCTTTATTTGACAAATCATTGTCAGTTCCCCAGTTCTGAAAAAGATGTTAAAATAATAAATGACAATTAACATATAGTAACAAGAGGCCCAAGGGGCCTGAAGTCACTCACCTGGCAAAATTGGTCAACATTGCAGAAAACATAAAAAATGTGTAAAAGATAAAATGGCTAATAAACATGAAAAACAGTGGGCTCATTGGGGGCCTTAATAATCATCTGAGTGGGATGTATTTTACTGACAATATACTGCAAAGCAACTAAAAGCATGAAAAATTCATTGAAAAGGAGAATTAACTTGTTGATTTGGTGACCTTTTTATAGAATTTTCAAGATAATGTGCAACAGTCAAAAACATGTGAAATCCATTTAAATGGGGAAATAACTTTCACAAGGATCACCCTCACAATTTCAGCATAATAATCTTTTTGTAGATCTTTGTGGTGATCAATGGATAATAGGGAAAAACAGTCCAAACATGAAAAAATCCACTTACAAGGGAAAATAACTCCCACAAGGGTCAATCTGACAATTTAATTCCTGCTGACTTTTTTGTACATCTTTGCATACTGAACATTTTTGCTTCTTTCTAATTCTCATTATCTATTATACTTTTCAAGATAATAGGACAAAACTATCAAAAACATGAGAAATCTACTAAAAGGGAAATAACTCCCATAAGGGTCGCCCTGACAATTTAGGCCCTATCGACTTTTTTGTACATCTTTGCATGCTGAACATGTTTGCTTCTTTCACTTTTACTCTACCTATTATACTTTTCAAGATAATGTCAAAAAACATCCAAAAACATGAAAGGGGAAATAACTCACATAAGGGTCGACCCGACAATTTCCACCAAATTAAAATATTAGTAGATTTTTGCAAGCCGCTCATTTTAAGGTAAGTTTTTTTCTCTAGCTTTAATAATTTTGGAGATACATGTATTAAATCAAAAATATCTGCTGACTCATTCATTTTATATTTAGCCATGGCAGCCATGTTTGGTCCTAGCCCCTTTTCATCTGCAAACTTTATGTGGCTTTACATGATTATACTTCCTGTCAAATTTAATTCAAATTGGTCCAATGGTTCTGGAGAAGTAGTCAAAAATGTCGAAAATTTTACAAAACATATTTTCAATTTACTTAGGTGCTTGTGACCTTGACCTTTGACCTTGAAATTTAGTCCAAATGATCCTTAGACAATTCCTAACAACTTTCTCATATATCTTTGTATACAAAAAGGTGATCAGTTTTGAGTTATAAAACATATTGTAATACATATGTACCCTGTGTTACTGAAGTGCCCACCTAAGTGGCCGATTCATGGACAGATGTTCGTTCGCAAACTTTGCAGATATTGACTTTACAATCATGCATACAAAATTTGAAACCCATCTGATCATTGATTCATGAGAAGAAGATTTCTAAAAATGTACCAAGTTTTGCTCCTTTTTTGGCCCCTTTTAGGGCCCCTATGGGTCCTAGCCCCTTTTCATTCCCAAGTTTTATGTGGCTTCACATGGGAATGCTATATGCCAAGTTTGGTTAAAATTGGCCAACAGGTTCTTGAGAAGAAGATGTTAAAATTCAAGAGTTAACAGACGAACTACAACAACAGACATTTGGCTAGAACAACAGCTCACTTAGCCCCCCCAGGCCATGTGAGCTAAAAATCCATATTCCCTGGTGGGATGAAGTCTTGTGAAAAGTTTCTTGACCTGGGCGAATTTAAATTTTAGGTAAAACAAAGAATTTACACTTGCATGAGTAATTGTTCCTACTCATTATCATACTTACGGTTATCCAGCTGGATGTACTTTTCGTGTCAAGCCTGTCTTAAATCAACCTTATGATAAACAAAAGGTTACTCCACCCCATTTAATTATGTGAATGGACAACAGCACATATATACTCATATATATATACTTTTTCATATACTGTATGTGTATTTAAATTAGCGCACTCATATTTTAGCGCTCTCAGGGGGTATAGACTTATTTAGTGAAATTTTGAATTGGCACAATTAATTTCATAAATTAGCTTTGTCGTGTACACAGAATGACAGGAAAATTTAGCACTGCCCTTGATTTAGCGCGATGACTTGAGTGCCAAAGGCGCTAATATTAGAATACCGCTAAAATAAGTACACGTACTGTATACTAATTTAAAAGTGCTCTTTCAAAAACAGCTTCAGCTAATGACTTATTTGACCATTAGTTTGTAGGATGTGGTCTCAAAAGACAGATGGTTGTTCATTAGATTGGTGGTGCAAGACAGAGACCACAATTATCGCTAAAGAAACTTATACACATATCCTATTTCAGATCAACCAAATATTAGAGAAATTTTATTGAGAATTCGCAACATGGACTGTCTAGTGCCTGACACAAACCACTCTAAAGGATTAACTCATGATAATTTCAATTCAATAAACATGTAAATATACAGCAAAAACTACTGTAAACCTCAAATTTTTGCTCCGATTTCTCTCTTAGATGAGTGGGTGGATTTATAATGACAGCAAAATTTTCACGCTGAATAACTGAAGCAAGGACATACATGCAATTCATGAGACTGGTGATTCAGGGCGAATTTAAGACAAGGTGAATATGTTTTCTGTCGTGAGAGGGCGAAAATAAGCAGGGGCAAAAATTTCCAGGTATACAGTATTCATATTCATTCATATTCATTCAGAAGTTGTGAATGACTCAAGCATACTCATCACTAAATTTTTAATGTAAAATATAAAAAAAAAAAACCAAAACGGGTCCTCCAGGGTGGTGTGGTTAGAGCAGGGCACTTTTAACAATCTCGATTCTGGTCAGCACAGGTTCGAGCCCTATTCAGTACTGGAGCACAATCCAATTTATGGACAGAATTTGCCAATTTACTTGAGGAAAGCTAGTAGTCTCTTCTCGCTAAATAACATGTGGCGTATAACATAATTAAAAAAAATAAAATAAAAACATGCCAGTTGCTTATACCAATCAAAATGTGCACATACCTTATGCTTTAAATAGGCAAGAATATTTGGCACTTTACTTTCAACTTTCGTACCATGATGTAACACCGGAAGGCAACCTTAAAATAGATTCAAAGTTAAAATGAAGAAGTTAAATCTTAAATTACATACAGTTACTATAAACATATGTAAAACTAGAATTTGTATTGAATACGACGGGCTTTTCACAACCCCAACTGTGGACGTAAAGAATACAACTCGGCACTCTTAACATGCATCAGTCCGTTCAGTCCGTTAGTGAGCGTGATGGTTTTTGCTTTCCCATTGTCAATTTTCCACATTTAAGTAGAAATATCTCGCAAATTTTCATGCTTCTGCGTAGTCCAATGTGCACTGAGTCTGTATATTGTATCCTGGATATCCTTTGGATTAATACTTCGTTATCCCTGATTTTTATAATTATATTTATTCAAAAGAAATTGAAATTCAAACTACAGCGGTCTTCGGTCACTATGTATATGTACTCACAGTTAATATTCTGATTCCTGTTACAGCAAACAATTATTTATTAATGATGGCCTTTTCATAGTAGTTTGGTGAATTTTATACCGTTAAATTGTTACAAGATTATGGGCATGCTATATTGTTTGTGGTCAAAGACAGTTAACTCTTACCGATATTATTTGCTGCGTATTTGTTTTGTCGCTGTGCAATTAATCTTAGTTCCGGAAAATAGATACCCGTAAAGATCATCTAGAACATTCTTAAAAAGTAAATAAGTGGACCTGGCCTCTTTAAGACCCAGTGACTTTGAACACTGCAACATATTTTTCAGCACCTTCCCTACATTTCTGCAACACTAACATATATAAAATTTACATAGATTTTTACCGATATGGTGTTGAAATTTTGAAATCGAGCTGTGACCTTCACCTTTGAAGCGATGACCTTGAAAATTCCCATAGATATTCTTCTGACCATTCCTTACAAATATCTCATATATATGTGTATACAAAATATTTTTAGTTTCTGGGATATTTAACGAAGGAAAATAGTAGTTATTTCGTTGTGGTCCATCCGGATTTTCATCCACTGTCCGGTTTGGTTTTACTGCAGTGTTTAGTTTATACCTGAATTTGCTACATTCTGAAATATTTTGGCCCCTTATTTCTTAATAAAAATTTACTCTCAGGAAAAATCAAATTCTTATCAACATAGAACATACATATGGTCTATCAGTCTGTGAAGTTTGACTGGAATCAATTAAGAATTGCAGCGGAAACCCTGTTACGCCCAACCGAATTTTTTTAGGGACTTATCATTTTGGACCCTCTCAAAAAGTTTTTACTTTTTAGGAATGTATTTTGTATCTATCAACATATCTTTCTTTTGGAAATACTTCGTCAAAATATTATGTGTGTAGAATGAAAAAGGACCAAGTTTTTGGTTAAAGGGCCAAAACTCGTTCAAGAGGCCTGGACCCATCATTAACCTATGAAATGTCATGAAACTCTCAGAACATGTTTGAATCTTAATGTGACAAATATTGCGTGAAAATGGTACAAAAATGATGAAAAATTAGTCCAAAACTGAATGGACCAAAAAGGTCCAAATACTGACCTCATACAAAATATCGTCTGACATATGTTTTCAACTTAGAATGAGCTCAAAATTCTGCATCTGAACTTTGTTTTTCAAAATTCGGCCTTGTTTCAGAAATAATTTTTAGGGGTCAATTTTGGTCACTTTGGCCCTTTATATCTCAAATCCCATAAGAGATAGAGAAAAATGGAGACCACTTTACAGAATCAGTAAACGATGAACTATCTAAATCTCGAAGCACATAAAAATCCGTCTGGTACATTCCAATATCTAACATCCCAAAAAATTTTTAAAAAATGGACCTGGACACTAAAGGGGTCTATGTACCACCAAGTCACCAGCTTGAGCCCGTAACTAGCCGAACTCGTATGTGTAGACGCAATTGTGATATGATGTACCAGTTTTTTCTGAATTTTGGTAACAAAACAATAACATAGGTCTTTTCACTTAGTGAAAATCCCTAATAACAAGTGGCCTATCCCCACCAACAAGAAATAAGCCAAATAAGCACATCTCAAGTATACAAAGCAAGAAGATTTAATTTCTCGTTACAAAAGTAATGATAATGAACTCCACAATTCATGGTCTTATATATCCCACTGGCTGTGGCACCAACTTGAAAACATAGTCTATGACTATGATTTTACTTTCAGTTGATTGATCTCAATTACTTAACAAACATGTCAAGAGATTATCTTCTGGTCAAAACACCCAATTATCAAAACATTCTTGCCTTTCAATTAATCTCCTTTGAAATAATCTCAGTATCATTATTTCAGACATGCCTTGCTTACAACATTTCCTTTTTATTTATTCACCAAAATTCCTAGGTTTTCAAGAGTGAGAATTTACAAATCAGGACTTTGACTTGACTTGACTTGACTTTTCAAGAACTTTGAGATTTGGACGCTCCAGAGGTAAAGAGTTAATTTACTTGTTTTTAACTTTTATCATGGAAAAAACAAAAAATCAGGACTTTACAAATTAAAATTTGACAGATCAAGAACTTTGAGGTTTCAATGTTCAAGCCATCGAGAGTCACCTGTAGGCACATGTATATAAAAGCACAACTCATAACTGCAGCAGTGTTGTTATACAAACCTGATGGTGATTTTGAGGGATTATTGCCCTTTACCACTGTTATCGGAACACCAGAAAATTTGCAGTATGACTGAAATAAAAGAATATAAAACATTTTACCAGCTGATATAATACTGCATTTAGAAATACATGTATAAAATGGGTATGGTATATCAATAGCTTGGAAATGCATCATACAAGGCTTGACATTAACTTTTTAGGGTACATGTCCTGTCGGACAGACTTTAGAAGAAATACCCATCCGATTGACATATGTTGGTACATGTACCTGTCTTTAATCAGATAAATTCAATGTCTTCATAGTTCTATTTACTTCAATCACAATGACATTAAATGTTCATTTATTACAAAAAACAATACCAACATGTTTAAACAGTATGTCTTTCAAGTTTACAAATGTTCTGACGTATTTTCAACAATCAGTCGGGCGGTCCTTAATGTTGTGCTTGCTGTGCATGTATGCAAATGTACATGTACATGTATATTACACAATTAAATCTTGGGAATTAATTCAAAATAAAAATTCATTATTTCTTTAGATAAACAATAGATTTATTGATTGATCAGATTATTTACATTAATTTTGCCTATTTATATTCTTAAATTGCATTTTGATTGATTTTTTTTCTTTTTTAAATCAATATCAGGGGTTTCAATTCTCACATCGTTCGGCTAGGGTCATGTTGTACTGATATAAATCTACGTTGTTGATGTATGCATTATCTAGGGTACGTGGTCAGAATTTCATAGTTTAACATGTAAGGTGATGATTTTTCTGTTTAAACATAGATTTATTTTATGGGTTTGTATTTTTGGGCTTCAACATTTTTTAGGGTTCTTTTAGTTCTAGGTGTTCGTATACTGATACTGGCTTTACACACTTATGGGTCTAGGGTGACTGTTTCCAGGTCTTTATGTTTGTGGTTCTCGGTAGTGTAGGTTTGTGGGGGTTTAATGGTTTGCAGGTCATTTGGTTGGCGGGGGGAGTGTTTTACTGCTGACTCGGCATGGGGTTTTGCGAGGTGACTGGACATCTTGTTGGTTGATTAGCGTTTGGAGGGGGACAAATCGTTGGATGGGGAGGGGGTTGTGGTTTGATGGACCCTATGTTGTTTTGTGAGTAGGAGGGATGTACTTCCTGGTAATGTGTTTGGTGTTTATAGTTATGAGGTGTGGGTGGTGGGGGGGTTCTGGGATGGGGTTGTGTTTGTTGTGTTGTGGTTGGGTTGGTTAGATGGGGGCGGGTGTGATGTGTGGTTTTTGGGGGGGATAGGGGTGGGCGATGATGGTTGTGGTGGGTGAATGTTTTGGAGGTGAGTTTGGGATGTGTGGGGGGAGGCGTGTGGCAGGGTGATTGGTATTGGGGTGTGGTCGATTTGGGTGTTGAGTTGTGGGGTGGTAAGTGATTGGTGGTGTGTGAGGTTGTTTGGTAGGATGGGGAGTGGTGATGTGTCTGTCGTGTGGGTTGGTGTTAGATGGTGGTGGGGTTTGGGGTAGAGATGTGTGTGGTGGGGGTGGTGTGGGTGCGGGATGTGGTGGGTGTTTGGGGGGGTGGTGTGGTGGGAGTGGGGGTAGTTTATTGGAGTAGGGTGTGTGTGGGGTGGGTTGATTGTATGTAGGTTGTGTAGGTGTGGGTGGGGGTTGTATGGTGGGTGTGTGTAGATGGGGTGGTGGGGGTGGAGGTAATAGTGTTTTGTGGTCGGTGCTGGGTTATGGGGGGTGGGTAGGTTTGTAGTGGTATTGTGGGGTTATGGAGGTGGGGGGGATGTGAGTGTCTGAGTGGAGTGGGGTGGTATTGGGGTGTTGGTGTGATGTGTGTTGGTGTGGGTGGGGTCGGATAGTGGGTGCTGGGGTGTTGTGTGGTCGTGGGTAGGGGGTGGTGGGGATGGTGGGTGGTGTGGGGGTGGCTGTGTGGTGCTGGGTCATTAGGGGGGATGTGTGTGTGTAGTGGGATTAGTTTGTATGGATGGTTGGTTGTGGTGGGGAGTTAGGGTGTGGTCTTTGGTGCGGTTAGAGGTTGGTAGAGGGGTGTTGGGTGGTGGAGGGTGGGGTGTTGGATGTTGTGTGTGTGTATGTGGGGGGTATGTGGTTGTTATTGTGTGTGCTGGGGGTGCGGGGTGTGTGCTGGAGGTTGTGTGCTGGTGGGGAGTGTGAGGATGGGTGGGACGTTGGGGTGTGTGGGATGCATGTTGGTTGGGGATCGGCTGGTGGGGATGGTGGTTGGATGAGTTGTGGAGTGGTGATGCTGATAGGGGTGGAGGTCGTGTTTGGGGAAATGTTGTGTTAAGTGTGTGTGAGGGTTGCTGGTGAATGTTGGTGGTGGTGGTGGGTTTTGAGGGTGGGGGTATGTGTTATGTGTCGCGAGTGTGGTGGGGGGTGTAGTTCGAGTAGTCGTGTGGTGGGATGGGTGTGGGTATGTGTGTTGTGGTGTGGGTGGCGAGTTCGAGTGATGGTGTTGGGTTTGTGTGAGTGTGGAGTTGGGTTGGGGTGCTTAGGGATGTGGGGGTGGGGTGGGGGGATATGGGGGGTTGTAGGGCTTCGTGGTAGTTGGTGCTGGGTTGGTGGGGGGTTTGTGTGGGTGTGGGGTGTGGGTGGGGTGTGGGGGGTTTGTGTGGTGTTGGAGGTCAGGATGGGCTGGGGGGGGCGGGTGTGTGGTGAGAAGGTTTGTTGATTGTGTATGGTGTCGGTTGAGTGGTGTATTGGTGGTTGGTGTGCTGTCATGTGGTGGGGGGTGGGGGTGGATGTCGTGTGGGTTGGTGGGAGTTATTGGCGTAGTTGGTGTGGGTGTTGGGGTTTGCGGGGGGGATACAGGTGGGTGGGTGTGGGAGAGTACTGGGATGTGTGGTGTTGGTGGGTGGGATTGTTGGGTGGGTGATAGGAGTTGGTGTGTTGTGGAGGGTGGGTGCGCGGGGTGTATGGTTGGTTTGTGGGGTTTGGGGTTGTGTGTTGGTCGGGTGTTTTGTCGTTCGGTTTTGGGGTGTGGGTGGGGTAGTTTGGTGGCTGGTGATGGTGGTGGGGGGTGGGGTTTGGTATGAGGGTTGAGGTCGTGGGTGTTGTGGTTGGGTTTTGGGGAGGTTGAATGTGGGGGGTGGATGGGGGATTGTGGGGGGGGGTATGTCGGACGTTTGTCTTTTGTATGGGGGTTCTGGGTTCTCGTGGGGGGAGGGTGGGGTTGGATTGTGTTGTGGGTGGGGTGGGGGTGTGTGGAGTTCGTTTTGGAGATGTGGTTGGGGGGCGGGTGTTGGGTTAGGGGTTGGGTGGATGGATTTGGGTGTGGGTGGTGTGCGTGTAGTTGGTGTGTAAGGGGTGTAGGTGTGGGTGTGGTGTGTGGGTGAGGTCTGTAGGTGTGGTGGAGGGTTGGTACGATGGTGAGGGGGGATGGGGTGGGTGGTGGGGGGGGGGAGTATGCTGGGGTGGGTATGCAATGTTCAGGGTTGAGCGTATAGGCGTTTTAGATAGTGTCGGGTAGGGTGGGTGCGGGGTGTTGGTGAATGTGGTGTTGTTGTGGCGTGGGTCGTAGTGTTGTGGTGGTCGTGGGGTGTTTGTTGGTTGGCACGTAGTATTGGTAGGGGGGTGTGCATTTAATGTATGTGGGGATGTGGTGGGTATTGTGGTGTGGTGGTGTGGAGAGTAGTGGTGTGTGTACGGAGGGCTCGTTGGTATAGCTGTTTGAGTGGAGGTGTGGGGGGGGAGGTGGGGTATGGTGTGGGGATGGTGGTGTGGAGTTAAGTGGTCTGCAGGGTGGCGGCCGGTGGGAGTTGTCGGTGGTGTGTGTGTTATTTGTCGGGGTGTGGATGAGGTGTGTTAGTGTGTTGGGGATGGGTGTGGTTTATGTGTTGTGTTGGTGTGTGAGTGTATGGGGGGCGAGTGTGTGGGTTTGGTTGTGGTGGTAGTCGGGGGGAGTTGGGTATGATGGGTGTGTTGTTGTGTGGGTGTATGCGTGTAGGTTTGTGGTGGGCGTGGGTGTCGGGGGCGGCTGCTGCGGGTTATTTTGTTGGTTAGGGGGGGTGATGGGAAGGCGGTGTGGGTGGATAGGTGGTGTCTTGTGTGTGTGGTGTTGGGGGGTGTTGGTTTGTTGTCGTGGTTGGAGTGTAAGGGTTGGTTGTGTTCGTGAGTTGTTTGCGAGTTGACGATGTGGGTTTGTGGGGGATGTTGGGGATGGTTGTGTGTAGGTGGGGGGTAGGTGGGGTGGGTGATTGTGGTATTAACCTAATATTATTGGAGTGTGGGGGTTGTGGTGTGGTGGGTTGTGTGATGTGTGGGGTGTCGGGGGGGTGTGTGTGGTTTGTTTGGTGTGGGGAGGTTATGATAGTGTGTGTGGAATGTGTGGATGTGTGGGGTGGTGGTAGTGGGCGGAATGGGGGTGTGACGGGTGGGGGGGGGTTGTGGGGTGAGGGATGAGTGGTTGTGTATGTTGTGTGGGGGTTTGTGGGTGTGGGGTCGGGGTGGTGCGTGTGGTGACTCGGCTGGGTTGGCTGGAATGAGTATGTGGGTGGTGGGTGTGGGCGTGGGTTTGGGTGGGGGGGGTGGGTGCCGGAGGGTCGGGTAGGACGTGGGGGGGATGGTGGGACGGATTATGTGTGTTGGGTGTGCGGATGGTGTAGCGGTGTGGTTGATGGGTGGTGGTGACTAGTTGGGTGGGGGTGGTTGTGGGATGGGGGGGTGCTGATTGGTGGGGTGTGGGGTGCGAGGTAAGTTGTGCTGGTGTGGGGGAGGGGGTTGTGGAGGATGGTGAGGTGTGCTAGTAGGGAGGTTGGGATGTTTTGGGTGTGGTGTGCGTGTAGATGTTGTGGGTGGTATGGGGGGGGTGGGGGGCGGGATTTCGGTGGGGTGGGTGAGGGTGTGGTGTGTGGGTGGTTGTAGGGGTGGGGATAGTGGTTGGTGGGTGGCGTGATGGTGTGATCACTGTGGTATGTATAGTTGAAGTGGTTGGGTGGTATTGGTTGATTGTTTCGTTTGTGCGGGGGTGTTAATGCGTGTGTGGTGCGGTTATGTGAAGGGGGTGGTGTTGTGTTGTTTGTGAGGGTCGATTGGGGGTAGGGGGGTGCGTTGTTGGTGTTCGGGTGTGTGATGGGGGGCGTTGTGGGGGGATTGGTTTGGGCGGATTTGTGTGGTGGGTGAGGCGGGGTGGTTAGTCTGGGCAGTGTTGTGGAGTGGAGTGTGGCGGGTGTTGTGATTGATGTTGTGGGCGTGTACGGCTGGGTACAGGTTGGTGGTTAGATTGAAGGTGTGATTGTGTGTGTGTGTTGGTGGTGTTCGTGATGGTTGGGTGGGGACAGGTTGGATCGTGGGGATGTGGGGTGTTGGTGGTTGTTGGGCGTCTGTGTTTGTGTTGGTTGTGGGACTTTTGGGTTGTGGTGTTCGTAGAGGTGGTGTGTTGAAATTTGGGTGTGTGGGGTGTTGGGGGGGATGGCTGTTGGGGCTGTCGATGTGGGTAGGTGGTGGGATGGTTTGGGTGTGGGTGGATGGTGGTATTGGGGATGGGGTGTGTGAGGTTTTTGGATAAGGGGTTGTGTGGGTGGATGTGAATGTTGGTGTGTGGGTGGTGTTTGGTATGTTTGCTCTGGGGGGGATGTGGTTGTGCTAGTAGAGGTGATTTATGGGGTGCTGAGTGGTCGTGTTGCTGAGGGTGTGGGTGTGTCCGGGATGT
Organism: Atrina japonica; assembly: GCA_030159075.1. NCBI lineage: Eukaryota > Metazoa > Mollusca > Bivalvia > Pterioida > Pinnidae > Atrina > Atrina japonica. Next base: position 58,324 of record BROG01001119.1, read on the forward strand.
TTGTGTTGGGGGGGGTGGGGGGGTGGGGGGTGGTGTGAGGTGTGGACGGGGGTGAGGGGGGTTGTGGGGGTGGATGGGGATGGGTGATGGAGTGTTGGGGTCGGTGTTGGGGCTTGGGGAGAGGGTGGTTGGGGGAGGGGGGCTTCCAGGGGGGGTCACGGTGTTTAATGGTGTAGCTGGGGGTTGTTATAGTGGTTGGGGGGAGGTGAGTGTGGAGTGGTGTTGGTTAGGGAGCGGTTCGGGGGTTTGGGGTTGGGTAGTGGGAGTTGGTGTTGTTTGGCGTGTTGGTTGAGTAGGTGGTGGTGTTCGTGGGTTGACGTCGTGGGGGTGGGTGTGGTGGTGGTGTGGTGCGTGTGTGTGTGTGGTGGGGTGGGAAGTAGTGGGTGTGTGTTGGTGGTGTGGAGGTGGGGGTATTAATGGGTGGGGGGGATTGTGTTGCCAACAATTTCCACTTGTCCTGCAGGACAAGTAGTACTGAAATCTACTTGTCTGAATGCAAAAATGACTTGTCAGAAAATCAAGTATAACATTTAATGATATTATTTTCTGTTTAAACAAGAATAATCTTTATTGAATTAATTTTTGTCTTCAACAATTTTACTTGTTCATTCGTACAAGTGAGAACTAACATCTACTTGTCCAAACCCAAAATGGACTTGTGACAGAAAACCGGACAAACCTTAATGTTGAACACTGAATATACTGAAATAGGTTGTTACATTGTATGCTGACAAAATAAGTCTGGGATATAAACAGCATCCACTTCCATTTTAAATTAGATATACATGCAATAAGGATAAAATCTTAATTCTGTGGTCCCAAGATTCATTTTCGGTAAAGCTGGCCCACAGAAAATTCTACTGCTTTCAGACAAATGACATAGAAATTAGAAACACTAGTGTGTGGGTTGTGGGGGGGTTCGTGGTGGGGTGGTGGGTTAGTGGTTGTGGGGATGGTGTTTTGGGTTTGATATGGGGATGGGTTGGGGTGATGTGGTGGATGTGGTGGGGGTCGTGGGGTTGTGTGGTTTTTTAGGGAAGTGTTGGGGATTAGAGTAGATTTTGTTGTTATATTTTCCTTACATATATCAATGATATAGCATAGTATGAAAAAAACATAGGGGAAAAACAGTACTACATATATATTATCCACAATAAAAGTGTAAAAAAAAATTCATATGACTCCTAAAAAATCTATTCGAACAACCACCATTGAAGTATTATGAACAATGTTATCTTCCAGCTGGTTGTTATGATTATCTTTCAACATAAATAATTACAAATGTAAAAAGATCTTAGTGAGGACACATGAACATCTGTTCTTTCATATAAATCTGAAAAATTAGAAATAGTGACACTGATGGAAATCAGGAATCTATTGAACATACATGTAGATACATGTACACGTACTTGATTAGATTTCTGTTCATTCATATCAGATAACTATTTACATAGAATCTTATTGATCTGTGGCGACATGTTGTGCCAAATGATTTTAAAATTTTGCTGACATATTTCACACAGTTGAAGTTCAGATGTGCATAACGGACTGCTGTTCACATGTTTTTACTTTCTGATCATACAACATATATTGTGAAAAATTAGATAAATGTAGTTTAATATTATAGAGGGCAAAGCCCTCATATATGTAGAGTAGCTCACATTTTTATTCCTACTACATCTGGGGACCCATACTACTAATGGTAAAAATTCTGCTCACATCGGGAATATGCGTGAGGCATAAACAAAATGTCAGAATTGCAAAGTCATTACTTAAAAGCGCATGGCAAACGAGGTAATAAACTACCATACTCGCAAATGTTTTGCAGACTGAGACTGGGCCAAAACTATTAGAGTTGTACATTGAACTGGATGTAGAAGCACATCCATTATTCAGGTAATGTGAACTGCACGTAATGATGGATATACTGGGATAGAGTAAAATATATAGCATAAAAAACATAAAGTGGCATTTAATTCATGACAAGTAAATATCACATAGATTCTATTAAGTTTTTTTAAAACCAAGAAAACAGTCAGCCACTCAATATTTTATTTAAAACAATGAGTGAATGACCGGGACATTTATGGGATAAAAACACTGATCAGGGTGGGGGCAATATGACAGAATCCCCAAAGGGGTTAACTGAACATGTAAAAATGTTGATGAATGCTTTTCCCCTCTCCATAGGTTTACCTATGCATTATTATTTATAGTATTATTGTGAAAAATTGGATAAATGTAGTTGAATATTATAGTACAGTTCACCCAAACTTGATTTTCTCATAGAAATATAAATACCTGTGCATAATTACTATGTCAAGATGATAAAACTCAGGTTTTCCAAACTTTCTATTGTCTCAAAAAAATAGACATAAAAGGGCAAAAGATACAGGGGCAAAAAATTACAGGTATGCAGTTATATCTATGATAACCTTAACAATAGTTTGACTAGTATTACAGAAAATTGCACCTTGTTAGTTACGCATAATTAAACATGCCTTCATTTCATTATGTCAAGCATAAAGATACATGAATCCCTTTCAACATGCTAATCGATTTGAGATGGGTATTTCAATTTTGATTATACATGCAATGCTTGCAATGAGCACTTTTCCACAATCCACATAAGTGCCCATTTCCTATATTGTCAAATATTTTGGTACTTGACAAGAACTGGTTGCAAAACACTCATGTTCATAACTTTTTTCTTATCAAATACAGGTACCCTGAACTACTAGCAGTAAAAAATCTACTCACATCAGAAATATGCGCGAGGCAGCCACATTATCATTTTATTTCAAGCAATGGAACATTAACATTTAGCAATTCTAATACTGCATGTAAAATTGCTGGGGAATGCTTTAGCTCTCTACATTGGTAGTTCCTTTCTTATATCACTTTCAGTTTGAAACGCTTCCCAACCGACCTCTACGTTTCAACAGAAATTAAGAGAGAGAGAGAGAGAGAGAGAGAGAGAGAGAGAGAGAGAGACTCTGAAAGTGTTTTATAGACTGTTTCAATATTTGCTCTGGTGTTATTGAAATGTTTTCCTCTGATCGTGACCGAGTTTGGTTCTCAACATACTATGACATAGGCACATTCCTAATCGAAATATCGGGTCGAAGTCAAACTGACGTGATAAAACACAACAAAAACCCAAATATCATATACTAGGACTGTGAGTACATAAGGTGCATATACCCAAATAGCAAGACAATCGGGGTCAATCGAGGGCACATCCCAATCTCCCGACCACACGTCGAGTGTAAACTTTTCTCCGTCGTCTGCCATGCTACCTCGCATGAATATATTCGCCGGATATACATATTATTTGTAGCTATTTTTTCACAAGATACATTTATTTAATATTTTGACTAAAATAATCATATAATAAACTGTTTTTATTTCATAAAATTTCTGCTTCTTTACCTGTTCAACTAGAATTAAGCATTTTGTGTTTTTTCTTAGGGAACTACTTTTTAGTGTACTAATTTCCGCTAGCTGTTCCACGGCACCGGCTAAATAGAAAGTTGCCGTGTGGCAGTACTATCAGCAGTGGGAATCATGTATTTAAAGGCACTTACAGTTGCAGTATGTGCGGCCATAGCTGGGTACTTATATATGTTCGGTGATGATAATGATAAATATGGGTCAAGTACTGAAGATGATGTCATGACAGCATGGGTTAACTTGATACAACTTCCCGGAAAGAAATTTGAGAAGGTTGTAGTCGGGTAAGTTTATATCAGCCCATTTGATCAACGGGGTCACAGGTACTTGTGAAAGGGGTGTCAGTTTACGATAGTCACATGCGGAAATGTCAGACTAACGTTAAAATGGAAACTAAAACCATCTCTGTATTTATTAAGGCCATTCCCATTTTTTTATGTTTAACGTCCGTCCAAAAATCAAAACCCATCTTTCTAACAGGGGAAAAAATGAATAACACCAAACGACAGAGAAAACACAGGCCATTTTTATGAGAACAAATACAACAATAATAAAATGAGAAGCTCATATCTTTTGTACATACTATGAAATAACTTATGAAAAGTTAGTTTTCACAATAATGAACCGTGAAAATAAAAGTTCATGTTTAAATGTTCATTTTAGGGATATATTCCAAATATTTCCCCTAGATGTTTTTGTCTTTTTTGTTTTTGTTTTTTTAATGATCTCAAAACCTACCTACCAGCAGATCCTAAACAGTGAAAAAACTTGGAATGTTATTTTCATCAGTTTCAGATTCTCTGCATACAAAACTTCAAAAGATATCTGAATAAACTAAGTTATGTATATATTGGTGGAGTTTACAGGCTGTTTCACTAGGAAAAACACAATCTATGTACATGATGTAAATCTTAGTGTATTTTTTTTTTCTTCAAATTTTGAAGGCAGGGACACCTTCCATATATTGGCCTATGTAGCAGGACTAAACAATAAAGTATATCTGTGAATATGTACATATGTATGTGTGCACTTGTACAAATTGAGAAAAACAATAAAAAATATGTGTATATTATATACAAAGTGACTTGTGTCACAGAAGACCTGGCATGTAAAAGAGCTCTCACTGCATTGGCTTAAGTCCATAGCACAGGTCAAACTTTGTAGTACTTAATTAACCTATAAACCTGGTGGCATCTCAATATATGTATGTAAGTGAAAAAATCTTAGGATGATGTAAAATAAGAATCAAACAATTAATGTCTTCCTTTTGTTTATAGCTTAAATTTAAATCTGTTTCAGTGTTAATTCCAATGTTGACTTGATAGTACCTGGCGTGGAACTGCTAAAGGCACTGGGCGTGACACCTAATGTTGCTAAAAACAATGATCAGATTCAAACTTTGTCAGAGCTCCAGGAAACATTTAACCATTTCTTTTCAAAAGGAGCAGCTGCAGAAAGGGCATTTATGGATGAAAATTTATATAAGAAAATTATAGAATCTGCAGAAAAATTACCTAATATACAGGTAAGAAACTTTAATCTGTTTTTATTGACAAGAAAGAAAGCAAGAACATTCATACTGTAAGTGTAATTATACATGTACATGATGTACTTGTGAAAGATATGAAAATGATTTTTTGTACAATGTTGCATTGAAATACATGGTGGTGAGTATTTATTCTTCACTTATTTCATTGAACCGAGGTCCCGTGTCACAGTAGGTGTCTGCACGTTAAAGAACCCTCACTGCTCAATGGCCGTAAATGCCGAGCATAGGCCAATATTTGAAGCCCTTCACTGGCACTTGGTGACGTCTCCATATGAGTGAAAGATTCTTGAGTGGGACGTTAAACAACAATAAACAAACAATCATTTGAAGTTGAGTGTAGACTTGTGGCGGGTGTGACCGATCAACAGGGGGGTGCTTACTCCTCCATGGCACCTGGTCCCACCTCTGTATTTCTAGAGGTCTGTGTTTGTCCAGTATATAGTATTCTGAACCTCCAGAAGATTTAATTAGTATATGTGATTTTTATATACTATTTTATCCTTTATTTAATAAAAATAGCTGGTGTTTATTTTATTATTTTTTTGTTCAAAGGGAGACAACTTGAGTTTGATATTTAAAAAGTTGTGCACACATGATTACAACATATAAATAAACAGAAAATATGTAAAGTTCTTGTAGTCAATAATGAAAGCCGAGAAAAGAACAATTTTTTCTCAATTTTGATTAAAAAAAAAATCATTTTTCTTACAGTTTTTCATTGGTGGTAATGCTGCTCTCATGGCTGCCAAAATTTCGGAAACATTTCCAGAAGTGAAGGTAAATATTTCGATGATTTCAAACAGAACTTCTAAGGATACGTGTCTTTTGAATACACATATGCGTACATGTATGGAAGCCTGTATGTGCAACATTAGCCACCAGATCAATATTTGATAGCTGGCCAAAACATACATTGTGATTATAGGATGACTGTCAGACTTTTTTTATCTGGCAGCGAAAAGATGATTTTAAGACAGTTATATTATTGCATCAGCCTAATATTTATAATGTATTCAGTTTCTAGACAAAATAGGTGAATATCTTCATGTATATACATGTATGTACTAACATGCATTAAAGGCTACCTCTATATAATAGGCACCTGCATACAATGTATAAAGGGCATTCAATTGCAAATATAACCTTAATTTTTTTTATAATGAATAAATCACATTATAAAAGCCACCTGTCTATAATGGCTGCTTCTGCCTGTTCCCTTGAGTAGCATTTTAAGACAAGTTTGAATGTACATGCATTTTTTTTTATTTTACAGTGAGATAACTCCCATAAGTACTGACCTGACAATTTCAACCCCAATGACTTTTTTTGTAGATCTTTCATTCATTGTGTGCTGAACATTTTTGCTTCCTTCACTTTCTCTCTGCCTACAGTGAAACTTGTATATAAAGACCCTCTTACAGACACAACCAGTCTTTATAGGAAGGTGGTCTTTATATAGAGGTTGATTTGTACACAAATGGTATTATTGGGGATAGCAAAAACCAATCTTTATGACCAGGTGGTTTTTATACACAGGTGGTCACTAAATCAAGTTTTACTTTATTTTGGACATATTGTAATTAATTAGCTGAATTTGTTGATATAGTTTTTTTTTTTTGTATTTATTTTATTAATGAAATTTTATATCAATACAGAGTACATTAACATTAGAAATATCCAACTTTACTCCATATCCTTTTTACAGTTTTTTGTCCTGCATGCATGCACACCAATCCGTTCATACATTGAGCTCAGTACACACATTTAGAAACCATCCTCAACTAAACATACAGAAATCAATGTTACTTTCACATGTTACATACATCCTTGCATACATGTATACGTATGACCACACAGACATATACACATCTAATATGCCTACATATATACTTGCATATTATCCATGCTCCTACTTTATACATTTTATAGCTCTTATATACATGAATATATACACTTAAATACAAACATACCCATATAAAGTTACATTGTGTTTCTATGCATGTTAATTTTCAGACTAGATTCATTAAATATGCACATCTGTATTGTGTATAAAAAGAGAGAGAGAGAGAGAGAGAGAGAGAGTACAAAATTGTAAAACATCAAATTGTAGCTAAAAGCACAACATTAAGATATATATGTAAATGCAGACCAACAGTATCTAATTGGATTGTTCATTTGGAAACAAAATGCACACATCAAGTAATGTTGCTGGCATGAGGGAAAGGCAGTAAACATACATGTGTGTTGATTGAAACTCTATCCAGATATTAACAAAATGAAAATTTTATTCAGGTATTTCTATGAGTGCATTCCATTTGTTCCACTGTCTTTGTAAATTTTGAAAGTTATCTTCTCCTTTATTCACTGCTATAAATTTTAGAACATTATAATTATTACTTATCAATTTCTTGAAGCCAATACTAGATAAGGGTTGTTGTAAACATCTAGTTTTATAAATGTAATGTTTCATTACTAGTAAAATAAAGTTGTCCACAGTATTATAAACACCATGGTGGTTATTATAAAAACCAAATATAAACATTTCTTTATTGAAAGCAAAGGGTATAAATAGACTGTCTAATATACTACAGAACTGTTGTAGAAAGTTTTGAACAATGTCACATTCCCAAAGGGCGTGTTCAATTGTTTCTAATTCAGTGTTACATCTTGTACAGTAGGGACTGTCAACAATACCTGCTCTATATAAATAAGAGTTTGTAGTAAGAATATATTGATTAATTCTGTATTGAAACCACTGTAACTTAGCTTCTTTTGTTATTTGAAAAGGAAGTTTGTAAATTTTACACCATGTTTGATCATTAAAGTCAAATATTTCCTCCCATTTTTTTACGACCAGTAGAGATAAACGTGCTGCTGCTTTTCAACAGCAAATTGTAAATAAAGTTTTGCTCCTTTTGTACACTTCAGAACTATTTTCAAGTTAAAAGGTAAGCATGGATAGGATAGAGGCACACAAGGTCTTGTACTTTCTGTAATGTATTTCTGTATGATACGAGTAATACTTAAGAATTGTAAAAAGTTAGTATTAATATCATATCTTTCTTTAAATTCTTCAAGATTATATAAGCATTTATTATTATAATCTTTAAAAAGATCATGAATACGAACAATTCCTTTTTTAAACCAATGTTTGTAAAAAATAGTTTTATTGTCTACAGTTAATTTTTTATTGTACCAAATAGGAATTTCAGCTACTGTGCTGATGTGACCATCACTGACTTCAGCAGTTTCAATAATTTTTTCCCAGACCTGGAAAACTTCTTTCCAAAATGTATTTGTAGTTTCTTTAAGACATTTATTTATAAAATCTGTTCCACAATTCGCAAGTATATTTTCATTTATTTTTGTAAAAAGTATTTTTTGCCACTTACTAGTTGTAGTGTATAGCCTTCTCACCCAGGTTATTTTGAGAGATTTTATATAAGTTTTTCAAATGTAACATGTTAAGTCCCCCCTCCAAATATTTTTTTACTACTATATCTCTCTTCAACTTGTCAGATTTTCTATTCCATAAAAATGCAAAAAGATCTGAATTTAATTTATTTATGAAATTATCACTTGGGTTAGGTATTGACAAAAACAAATTGTTGAATTGTGATATTATTAATGATTTTATTAGCTGAATTTTTCCTATTGGTGTCAGGACTCTCCTATTCCAAGTTTTAATTAGGGATTTCAGTTTTACAAGTTTTTTATCAAAATTTAATTTAGGTATTCTAAAAAGATCAACATGGAACTCTATACCAAGTAAATTAAAAGTGCTATTTCCCCAATGTAAATTAAATTTCAGGGTAGGTTACCTCACTGTATTTTCTACTTCCAATCCAGACAGCCTAAGTTTTGCTTAGATTCATTTTCAATCCAGAAATACTTTCAAATGCTTTAAGCTCTTGTATTGAGTGTGAGAGAGATTCTTTTGACCCATCTAAAATGAGAGTAGTGTCATCAGCATATTGGGATAATAAGATAGGAGTATCGTCAATATGGATGCCTTTAATGTTTTTATTATTTCTGATTCTAACAGATAAAATTTCTGCACATAAAATGAAAATGTAGGGCGCAATAGGATCACCTTGACGGCATCCGTTTTTTAATTTCAAAAAATTGAGACAAATTGCCTCCTTGATTTACAGCAGAGTTAGTCTTTTTATGAAGTATTTTTATCCAATTTTTTTATATCTGAACCAAAGTTAAAATATTCAAAAACCTTCTCCATAAAAAACCAGGAAACAGAATCGAATGCTTTTTCGAAATCTATCATTAATAAAATTCCAGAAATATCATTTTCCTCTGCATAATGCAAAATATCGTAAATAAGTCTAATATTTTCCCCCAATATATCTCCCTTGAATAAATCCTGTCTGATCACTATTTATTAATTTACCTAACACTTGTTTTAATCTATTAGCGATTGAACCAGAAGCAATTTTGTATTATATTATTTAAAAGAGTAATTGGCCTCCAATTTTTAATGAATTGTCTAGGTTTATCCCCCTTTGGCAGACAGGTAATTATACCTTGTTTTTGAGTAACTGATAATTCCTTATGTAAAAATCCATAGTTAATAGACCTGACAATAAATATACCTAGTTGTTTCCAAAAAACTTTTAGAAATTCAACAGTAAAACCATCTGAACCAGGGCTTTTATTATTTTTCATTTTTTTAAGTGTCTGTGATGCTTCTGTGTATGTAATCTGTCCTTCCAAACTTTCAGCCTCTGGCTTACTTAACTTTGGAACATCCATGTTTTTTAAAAATTCATTTAAATCTATATCATCATGGACTACACTGTCACTTATGCTATATAGTTTTTTGTAAAAATTACTTATTTCCTCTAAAATGTCATCCTGATTGGAAATCTCCTCTCCATTATCCTTTACTATTTTAGGAATAATTTTTAGTGGTAAAATTCCTGTTTTCAAGGTTCAGAAAATACTTAGTAGGTTTTTCCCCCTCCAGTATCCACTTAGCTTTTGACCTAACTATACTACCTTTCAACTTATTGATTCTTATGTTCTCAAGTTCTTGTTTCTTAGCATTTAATTCATCAATGTTAATATCTGTACAGGATTCTAATTTATAAATACTTTCTATAGGTTACTTTCTTGAGTTTTTTAAGTTTTTCTTTTTATGTGCTGAGTATGAGATTGTTTTTCCTCTGATTTCCATTAAAATTGTTTCTAAAAATAATCGGTCATTTATTATAAATTGAATTTCAGTATCTGGGATTTTGTTGATATCAACTAAATTATGAACTGGGAAAGCATATTGGGATTTGACATCTAGAATAAGTTTGTTTATGGTGTCCAGGTATTCAGAGTCTTGCAATAAAGAATTATTAAATTTCCAAAGTCCACGTCCTTTTTTGAAGTTATTGAATTTTAAAGTAATATACGGCATTGAATGGTCAGATCTATATCCAGGTTCTATATCTGCGGCATATATACTTGGTAGCAACTTATCTGCTACAAGAAAAAAATCTAAACGTGCTTGTTTGAAGGGATTGGTTCTTCTCCAGGTAAATCTTTTCCTATTGGGGAAATATTCTCTATAAATATCTACCAAACTGAATGTCTCCATAATTTCTAGTATTTTTTCCCTGGCTCTAGGATTGTTAATGTTTTTATAATTATGACAGTCTCGTTCAGGATCTACAACTAAATTAAAATCTCCACACATAATATATAAATCATTATCAAATAAACCTAATGTTTCTATTATCCTATCATAAAAAAAAATGGACTATCTGTATTAGGACCATATATTGTGATTAAAGTCAGTCTATTATTCTCTATCTCCAAGTCTAGAGCCAGAAAAGTTCCCATCCCTTTCTTTTTTTTCTCTAAGAACCTTGTATTCAAAATTATTATTAAATAAAATTGCCACCCCCCCTAGAATTTGAGCTCAGAGAACTGAAATAACACTCAAAACCCCACTCTGCCCGTACCATGTTTTCTGAATCCGGAGTAAAATGGGTATCTTGGATGCAAAAAACATTATATTTTTTACTTCTTAAATAGGAAAAGACATCTTTTCTTTTATTTTTATCCCCCAGACCTTGACAATTTAAGGTAAGTATTCTAATACCTTCCATGTTGATACTTTATGATTAATTTACTATGTCTACCCTCATACCAGCTGATACATATTAGTAGATGTACTTTTGTAAACACAGAAAAAGAGGAAAGATAGACAGGAGAAAAAAAGAATAAAAAGACATTGTAAGAAAGTGGTTTGTAGTTCTGACCACTATCAACCAAGCTCAGTTGAAAGTACAACTGTATATAAGGTACATGTAGTTACATATTCCGCCTAATAATTTAAATGCTTGTTGTGTTTACAAATGTATAGGTAGGCCTAAACCATGCTTGTATTACATATACCTGTGACTATGTAGGTAAACAATGTAAAGTAATTAAGTACAATCAAAAGTATAATAGTCTGTCCAATCAGACATTCCATGCTTCACATGGAAGAAAAAAAGGACCTAATAATGAAAGGTCACTATAAATACAAGCAGATTGAAAATTACTGACTGTTTTGTCTACACAATCACATTTACATGTAAAATAAAGATTATGTATCTAGATATAACATGTATAACTATAACTGTACCAAGACATACATTTCTCATGTTCAGCAAGAAAAAAAAAAAATACTATAACAGTACTAAGTCGTATATTCACATCTAAGTAAATACATGTACATGTAGTAACCCTCAAATATAAATTACTTAATAAATTAGTTGAACTCAATCATTACTTTCGGAGCTGCACAGTTAGCATTATCATGTATACATTATACAGCACAATTAAAAATTTCATTGTACATGTAGACAGTGAGAACTCACCAACCAAGTCTTGAACATTGCAGTAAGTGTGTTGTTCATAATTAAAATGTATCAATACTGTCATTGGTTTATAAAACTTAATCAAAGTTAAGTAATCTCATACTTACAGTCACAGATGTTCTCAAAATTTTAGATATGATATTAAAGCACTTATATCCATTAGAAAAACACAAATGTTGGGGAACAAAATGTTGATGGTATCACATTTATATACACTATATAACAGCCACCTGTCATATTTCACAAGCAAAGTACACAGGTTAGTGAAAGTTGTTGTCATTCAACAAAAAGTTCTTAGACAGGATTGTGTCATGTGATATCCTTCTTTTCTTTCCATTTTTCAATTTCAAAAATAGTTTGCCATCTACACTCCACGAATTTTCCACACACTCCAGGTTGAAAGCCTCTTTTAGTCTCTGTTGGTTAACACGGGTAAGTCCTCATATACCAATTGTTTTTTCCCCTTCAAAAGTTTCCGCTGCTGAATAACTTCAAACTTCTTTCTCCGTTGTGTAAATTTGCAGATGATGGCCCTTGGGTTATTCCTCCTAAAGGTGCCAAGCCTGTGTGCAGTGTCAATATCAGCCGATGTAATATCCACATTTAACTCTGTGTTTGCAAACTCAATAACCTTTGTAACAGTTTCTTCAACACTTTCAAACTTATTACTGTCTTCAATTCCTGTAATCCGAATAGAATTTTTCCTCCCGTACTGCTCCAGGTCATTGTGCTTATTTTCCAGGCCAAAACTCTATTGTCACTTTCCAACACTTGTTTCTCTAACTTTAGTACTATTTGCTTTAACTCCTCATTTTCTGCCTCTAAATCAAAAACTCTGCCCTCTAGTCTTTCTACCAACTCCTTATTTTCCTCTCTTATTTCTTCTCCAAGTTTCTTTATCTGAGTTTTCATATCAACTCTCATGGAATTCAGCAACTCATAAATATTATCCAGTTTCTCATCTGTACTAAGTTTATTTCCTTCACTGTCACCACCTTTGCCTGGACTAGGACCTTTTCCTTTCCCACTGATGCTCGCACTTCTTGTTGCAGCCATTTCATGTGTTTAGTGTCCCAAATCTATATTATAGTTATCCTTCACTAATCCACTTGGACAGAATTTTAAAACCTCTACATATGTATTACACAGGTAAGACTACACAGCACAAATGGGCTAATGAGCTGGTTAATAGTGGTCACTACACTGGTCACTGAACCATGCTTTAATCCAAAATAAAGACAAAGGAGCAAATAAACTTCCTTCAAAATCCTAAAGAATAAATTCTCCAAAGCACTTCAAAGACTGAAAAAGCTTTCCACAGCTTGTCATAAATACACTGACAAAAAATCACAGTAATCAATCCAATATTATGGGTGGAATTTCAGAATTTTACAGAGAAGAAAAAACACAGCCTCTGACCAGTTCAGTGGTGACCTTTGTTGATATAGTTACAAGTAAACAAAAATAAATATAATGATGGTTTTTTCTTTTTTTTCAGATACAATATGTAGGTCCCGTGGGACCCAAGTTGAAGAAGCTCCTCCCCAATACTATAACCATTCCTCAAGCAAGTCACATTCCTGCTGATGAAGTTCATTTGATTATGGAATATCAAGTCGGAGATCAGTGGGGACGATCAACAGCACCTGTTGCTACCCGATTTATAACAAGTTTTGATGAATCAAACTCAAAGATGACTATGATTGAGACCTTTTTTGACAACATTGAACCTTATAAACCAGAACTTGTACTGTTGTCTGGTCTTCATTTGTTAGAAGGACAGTCACCCGAATTTTTCTCAAGTCGATTAACCATTATTCAAGAAGGTTTACAGAAATTGTCACCCACGCTTCCTGTACACCTTGAATTAGCAAGCATGGCAAATAAACAGCTGGTTAAAGAAATACTAGAAAAGGTTTGTATTATACAGTGAAATCTCATTATTGAGACCACTTAAACTAAAGGACTGACTCAGATTGGTCAGATCACAGAGGGTGTCTCTCAAGTGGGTGTCCAAATTTGTTTAATATTTGTTAAGACAGTTTCAAGAGACTGGATATTTACGATCTAAATTGTGAGGTAATCTCCTAAGCAAGATGTTCTTAAGGCGGGAGTCCACTGTACATTATAAGTTAATGATCATTTGCACTGTCCATCTCTCACCTCCAGTCAGCTCAGATTTAATCCCCAGTGGAACGTATCTCATCAACCCCTGAAAAAAGAATGGATTCTGCTGTAGATCAATGACTTAGACCGGTCCAAATATGTCTCTAAGGGTGGATGAGTTAAGCATGTTAAGGGCTCTGAAAATTTGGGATGTAGGCTGTCTTTTTTGGGGGGTACCTTGTAATCAGGTTCTACTCGAGCTCTACTCCATTAAATAAAAAACCAGCAGCATGTGTATGACTTAAAAATTGTTGTCTGTAGATTTAAATACCAGTGAAATAAAACAATAAAAAAAATCATAATTTTAGCAAGATAAATGTGCATATGTTTACAACACAACAGGGGCCTCTGTGGCTGAGTGGTTAGAGCATTGCGCTTTGAACCATGAAGTCTCTCACTTCTTGTCAGCACAGGTTCGAGCCCACTGGAACCTAAGCTGATTTTGTGATAAAGTTTGCCAGTTTACTTGTGGAAGGCTGGTGGTCTCTTCCAAGGTACATTGTAACTAAGTTCTCTCCTCCACCATTAAAAAATGGCCACCACCATACAACTGTGGCGTAGAACACTACAGTAAAACCTGCTTTTTTGACCACCTGGATTATAAAGACAACCTCCCTATAAAGACTAGTTTTGTTGTGTCCTTAATGGGGTCTTTATATATAAGTTTCACTGTATTCAAATGCAAAAATTAAACCATAATAGGGGGTTATAGGCTAATTTTTGGCACAAAATATATCAAAGCTACAGTAATACATGGAAACAGAACAAGGTAAAATGTTTTACCTATATATAGCTTCTTTTGGAAAATTGTATTGTTTTGGTTTTTGACAGAGAACTGGGATTTGCCATTTTATCTTATTCAACCTACACTATGTGTATATTGTCATAATTGTACTAAATATTTTAAAAATGAATTCCACATGTACTTGTTTTTTCCACATCGTTCATGTTTATATTGGATCTTTTTATTTATCTCTCAGAATAATCAATTAGTTTATGTACATGTATTGAAAATGATTTGATAGTACCTGGGATTTATATCATCAACATGCGGGTCCTGTAAAGGTCCCATTCACAATGCCAAATCTGCTATTTTTTTCCCAATTTTGAGCAAATATTTCTCAATTAGGCCTAAAACAAAATTAAATTTGTTTGCTGTTTACCCACCGACCCATGGAAATCATTGCGACTTGGAAAATTTTATTGCCGTTTTAAAAAAAATATTTTTTTATTGACGATCTTTCTGGAACGTTCGATTACCGTCACAACTTTATATAGTATTAGTATTAACTTCGTCTCGATCTCTGAGAATATACATGTATATAGTTTGACTGTGGCGCTATTATTTATTCAATGAAACATCGTATATTTATAACAGTATTTTATCCGAGTCGTGTAAAATAATGGCCAGAACGTACGTAACATGACACTAGAGGCCTATCAAGGAACTGCAAGTTCATAATATGACCTCTTGTAACTCTTTGATAAATTACCAATCCATCTACAGTAATAAGGCATAAATGAGTTCGCTAATCTTTCTGTCTCCATTTTAAGCGTTTTTTTAGGGGGGGGTGTTTAAATCTGGATTTTACCCTAATCCCTTTTGAGATTCCGTCTGGTGGGGCAACACAACAGAATCTCCAAATGGATTTATTCAGATTTTACTCACTCAAAAAAAATCGCTTAAAATCGGGACATAAAGTTCGGCCTAAGCTACTGCTATATCCCAGAATAACACACATATTTTCTCTACGAATACTATTTATAAAAATAGGAGACCAAAAATCCTGTATGATACATGTTTTACTAAGATAAACAATTTATGAAACACCTGTGTAAATATTTTTGATATGTTTCCCCCTTTTATGAATGCTGAAGGGAATAATGTTATAGCAAACATAAAATCGTGTAGACAGTTACATAAGAGGTTTTCAGAATGTGGTCTCAGAAGACAGGTGGTCTTTTATGAGAGTGGTCTCTCAAGACGGGTTCTACTGTATCATTTAATATTTTTCCTTTAACTTTATAATAAGATTCATTTTCTTTTTTTCATACATTAAACAGGTGACTCCATCTATATCCTCGTTGGGTTTGAACGAACAAGAGTTGTCGTTTTCATCACACGCAGCCCAGGGACCACACGGTGATCTGTTTCACGACAGTGATGGACAACCAGAGATTCACAAAATGTCGGACATTATGTTGTGGTTACTACAAAAATATGGCTATTCCAAAGACAATCCAAAATCTAAACTGACCAGAGTCCATTTTCATTCATTGACCTATCACATCATTGGTGTACACCCATCTGCATGGGGAAACATTGATTCAGCAGTAGCGGCTGGAACAAGGAGAGCTGGAATCCAGGCGTGTAAACTAGATCATCAGGAACCAAATACAACTATGCTACAGTTGAAAATTCC
This sequence comes from Atrina japonica, assembly GCA_030159075.1. Taxonomy (NCBI): domain Eukaryota; kingdom Metazoa; phylum Mollusca; class Bivalvia; order Pterioida; family Pinnidae; genus Atrina; species Atrina japonica. Next base: position 74,787 of record BROG01001119.1, read on the forward strand.
GAATAAATTTAAGTTGTATACTGGAGACGTAGAACGTGAATTTAATTCAAGTAATCCTGTATTGTCATGGGAAAAAGAGGGATTTCATTTTGCATTTAGCCCTGTTTTAGTTTGTAAAAAACCTTTACTAACAGTTGGATTAGGGGACACAATCTCATCAACAGGTCTCATGTACTCACAATATATGCATTGATAATTACTGCTACAGTCAAACTTGCATTAAAGGTCACTTCTGCAGGAATTTCAATAGTAGCCGGTAGCCAGTAAAATTACCAACCTACTTTCTCATTTTCATTGTCTACTTTTTCATGAGAAAAAAAAAATAAGACTAGTGTTTCTGTAATACTGGTAATGAACCTGATCCGACTTCATTATGTTGATTCAGAACACAGATTTTCATCTCTTAAAGTAAAATGCAGGAAATGCCATTTCTGGACATCTAAAATTCAAAATTTTTCCGGAGGGGCATGTTCCCGGACCCTGGTTAGAAGAATTGCGCCTTTGGCACTCAATTATTATCTTCTGCCTACTTTTACAGACTTGAAAACTTATTGAAATCCCTGCCTCTGTAATAAGGGCACCTGTCTATAAAGGCCATTCAAATATAACCATTGTTAACTTTATTATAATCAGGGATGAGAATTTTCTAATTGGAGGATTCCTCTTTTTTGAAAATTTTGCTGCATTGTTAAATCTATATTTACCCCTTAAAAACCCTACAAACGAGCCATTTAAGTCCCTTGTCACCATTATGGAATCACATCCCTGCATAATGAATAAACCTCTTGATAAAGGACACCTATCAATAGTGACTACTTTTGTCGGTTTCCTACAGTGGCTGTTATAGACACGTTTGACTGTAGATGTATTTTTAATACTTCGACTAAAATTTTATTTACTTTTGTAGACCAAGAACATGCGTGATTTTGATTTTCTGGTTGTATGTTGTAGTTGGTGACCTAGAATTTAATCATGTAGAAGTTTTAATTTTTAAATTTTTTTAGTTTTTAGTTCACATGAGTTTATACTCTTATGATCTCTTTTTCCATCGTCCATCTTGAATTTACAGTTGAACATTTTTCATTTTTCGGAAAGTATACGACCAATTTGCTTCAAAGTTTGTATTTACAAATAATTGTGATTTTCATGACCCTTACAAATGTATGTCCAAGTTTGGGGCTGGAAGGATGGGAGAAAAATTTAATTTCAGAAGTGATGGTAGCTTCAAAATTCTTCTTGTTACCTATCGAAGCAGGTTTCAAATATAACTGAATGCATGATTCTGCCAGTAAGGGGTTATACTGTGAGTATGGTGTATACTCAAAATACAGTGATGAGAGTACAATACTTAAAACCCTCTTTTACCCCCACCTCAGGGCCTGAAAACCATGGGTCTTTTTGTTGATAATGGGTTTTCAAGGGTTTGGGGGGTTCTGAAGGGGCACATTAGATAAATTATTCAGAAGAAGCAACCATTTGAATCTCATTATTCTTTTTCAATAGAATATTAGTACATATTAGTATGAAGATGTGAAGTTATCTGTTCCTGATTTTGGGATTTGAGTTAGAGCCTCTGAGCCTATTGTCAGACAGAATACGCAGACTATACAAGTTTTAGTTCATTGCGCAAAGTTTTATTTTGGGGGGTGGGGAGGGGACGGGTCCAGTTAACAAGATTGTTTGAGGTCAGGTTTACCTGCTCCTATTTCTCATACTTCAACTTAATTGCATTACATGTACTGTATACAGGGACATTTTCACCCCCATTTTATTTTCGCCCCTTTTGCCGCCATCGTCAGTGGACAAATTCAAAACTGGGTGAATTAAAAATAGTAAATTCATCTATTTTTAAACAACCCACACAGAATTTTTTTTTTTTTTTAAAAACTTCAATGTAATCATGCAGAAAGTATTAATTGTGAAATAAAATCATATTGTGAGTTGGAATTAAAATCATATTGTGAGTTGGAATTGTAACTTGGCGTAAGTATGGGCGAACTTAAAATGGGGCAAAACTGTTTGCAGGTGTAGTGGGACGAAAAAATAGAGAGGTGAAAATAACCGTGTATACAGTTACCTCTTATAATTTGTAGCACATGCTTAGTAATGCTTTAGATGCCAAATAAGTCATGCATTTTTGCATAAATGATGCTGTTTTTGGACTAAGACAATGCTATTTCATCAAGCTTAATTAAAGACCATACATTTTCACAAAAGGACATCTCTTTTCTGGATTTCAGGGATATTTTACACTGTGTTTTATATTTAATGCAGGTGTTTGCATTTTGTTCAGTTTTTCAGTATATATAATCAGAAATGTACAATCATGTTTATGATTTTTCATGTGTTTTTTCATATGAATTATGAGTAATAAGCCATATATATTATATTATACATGTACAGTAAAACCTGTATATAGGGACCACCCAAGGGACCAGAGAATATTGACCTTTATGTGCAGGTGACCCTTATACACAGGTTAAATTTAGTTGAAGTATGCAGTAAAGGGACTTTTTCAAAACTGGCCTTTATAGACAGGTGATCCTTATACAGAGGTGGCCGCTATAGCAGGTTTTACTGTATATATATATATATATTTGAATGTACATACATGTACTGTAAAATCATTCATTTTTGTGGGTTCAAAGTTTCATGGTTTTCCCTTCAAAAACAAATTTGTTGACAATTTGTTGAGTTTAAAGCTGAGAGAGTTAGTCTAAACTTTACTTATTTTACAATGATTGACAAACAAGTTATGTCATCTTATATTAACGTCTCTCGTTGGCTCTGATGTTGGTGTGTGCAGGAGGTCTTTAATGTGGGAGGAAACCAGGGTACCTGGAGAAAACCCACGTGTCTGACTTGGCGACCACCACACCATTGATTCTGAGCTGGCCTATTGTCTATCATTCAGGTAAAAGATTTTGTCATGGACCCATATTTGTTGTTTTTGTTTACCCATGAAAACACCAAAATTAAATCCTCAACGAAAAATGATAGTTTTACAATATATACATGTACTATCCATTGTTTTCCACTATGACAAATGGAATACCGGGATTTCTCTCCCTTTATTCAGTGAAGTTGAAAATTTCAAAAAACTTTCGAGGATTCATAAACAATCCTAGACTTGTTTCTTGATTTTTAGTAGAGTTAAGGCCTGGCATTTTCTTTGAATGTATGAATGATTTTGAATTTCAGTATTTTTATTACTTTAATACTCAAGTTATACATATTTATATATAAAAAATTACGTAATTTAAACAGAGGAATCCCAACTTTGAATTTTTTTCACGCCATTTGATATGTTACAACTGTTGCATCTGTTCACGTGTTAATTACCATAAAATTATATATATAAAAAAAAATGAGACAAAAACTTTTGAAAAAAAGTTAAAGAACAAAATATGTGTTTCTTGCAGTTTTATGAATTCAGAAGTTTTGATATTTTTACATAGATCAAACATTCACTGATACCTTTAATCAGAACATTTTTTCCTTCTTGTTTTTTTCTTCAGATTTACAGATTAGTAAATGTAGTCAGATTTAGTGATTTTAGCTCACCAATCTACTTTTGTTCACCAGACCCAAACTATCAACCTATATTTCAAAACATAAGTCCACATAAGGTGTGCACATTTTCAGGTTTTTAATACCGTTAACCCACATATCCCTAAAGATGCATTTGGACTGGTCTAAGTCATTGATTTACAGAAAAGTCCATTGTTTTTAAGGGGAAGATGTGTTAAATATTGAAGATTGGGGAGGGGTATATTTTGTTGTCGGTCTCTTTGTCAATATATCCCTTCCTGTTTGTCTGTTTCCGACATTCTGGTTTCTATCATATGAATTCAGTGTCCTTCAAAGGGAAGTATCGTTTTGTGAAAAAACAGTAAACACACTCCATATTCACAAATTTTTGGCCCCTTGGCCTTTATCAAGTGAAAGTTGACTATATCTATACATGTATGGGTCACATGGTATCAAGGCTGCATAATTAAACATTGAAGATTGAATTGAATTTCATTGAAGTTTCATTCCTCAAATTTTAGCCTACGTAAGTACAAATTGTATGTTACTTGGTATCAATCTAGGATTTGATTTTGATTTTGAATGGTGTTTTAAGCCACACTCAACAATTTTTTCAGTTATATGGTGGTAGACACTTTTTATTGGTGGAGGAGAGAACCAGGTTACAACTAACTAGGGTTTATAGGCAGGTGCCCTTATTACAGAGGCAGGGATTTCAATAAGTTTTCAAGTAGGAGGTAAATCTGTAAAAGTAGGCAGAAGATAATAATTGAGTGCCAAAGGCGCAATTCTTCTAACCAGTCTTCCACAAGTGAACTGCCAAAGTTTCTCACAAGAACTGGCTTAGGTTCCAGCAGGGCTTCCACCCCTATGATCCTGCAATGACCAGAAATGAGAGACTTCATGGTTCGAAGTGTGATGCTCTAACCACTCAGCAACAGAGACACCTCAATCTAGGTTAAGCAGACATTGAATAATAATGGCCAGAGTAATGGGATTTTAAAATCTACATAAATAATTTAGTTCCTATGGGCAACTTAAAAATGTATTTAGCAAACACCTTACTTTATTTTGTTTTTCATAAAACTGCACTTTGTAGATTAACACGCTGGGTATACACTTTTTGTCTCCATAACACATTCCATAGTTTTCCCATCAGAACTGCTGAATACAAAAATACATACCAAAGGTTCACATTTGTATTAAAAGGAAGTTTTTGGAATCTTTTTTTCGTGTTTTTTTTTTTAAATTGAAAGGTTATTACCATGTTTCTAAGGAGCTTTAATTTAGGTCACACACTTTGTATGTTTTTCCTCCATTAATTTCCAATATGAAATACAAATTTTTATACTTTACTCCTCCTGTATTACATTTTTAAGTATTTGTTTTTTGACACAAGTGTGCAAATTATCAGTTTTACATCTTCAGAGACTGTCATTTAAAGAAATTAATATGTAGCTCCGGATTTCAGTTAATGGGGGTTCCAACAGTTTTCATTTTTATGCCCCAACAGAAAGGTGTTAACTTATTCACCCTTGAAGACACATTTGGACTGGTCCAAGTCATTGATTTACAGAAGAGTCCATTGTTTTTTTCAACGGTTGATCAGTTAAGAGACCATTTGGCTACAGTGCACATATGTATGTCATGAAATTGATTTCTATGCAGTAACAACCCCATAAATCATGTTGATTTCAAATATTAAAACACCACTAAATAACCATTAAACATTTATCAAATTTGAAGGTGCAACTGTCATCACTTTGCATCTGTCATCTACTAACCCTTATTTTGTGTTACATATATGTACCTTTTAATATTCTTTTCTGAAACCACTTGACTAACTGGGACCAAACTTGGCAGTAATGTTTGATTGGTGAATGTTCATCAAGTTTGTTCTTTTGGTGTTGATTCTAAATCCAATATGGCCTCAATGGCAATATATTGCATTCTGACTGGTTTAGATTTCAAATTTTGGGGGTTGAGTTTAGATTATAAAATGTTGGATACTACTTAAACTTTGGACAACAAAATGTTAGATTTTCCCGTAAAATAGGAAACATTGTTACAGTGACTGATTGTTCCGTGACATCACTTTTAGAGAATCTGAATTATTTTGCCACCCAAGCTTACAAAACTGCAGTTAAGTGAAAAGGGACTATTTTCCATGAACTGAAACTAACCAGCTATATATATATATATATATATCTCTGTGTGTGTGTGTGTGTGTGTGTATCAAACACTCCTTATTTAGAACCCTTTTGACATAAATATATACAGGGATCAATCGATTTCACAAGTTTTATTTTGATGGATAATTAAGTTATAAATCCTTGTAAGAATTTATCCTAATCTTCTTTTATCCTCAGTGGTACACATGTGTAAAAAATGTTTTTGTTCTGTATTAACAGTTGCTCTTTCACAGAATTGTGTAAAATTCTATTCATTATTTTTGTCATGAACTATTTCTGTTTATTGAAAAAATATTTATTGAATATTTATATTGAAATTTGCATCCCATTTAAGACTTACAGCGTTACACATGAAAAAAAAAAACTTGCTACAGCATCTAAGATATGTTGGTATCTCTATATACATATAAACATAATGCAAAAATAGGTTATGAAAAAATGAAGAAAAAAATTTTGACCTAAATAACTGAAGCATGGTCAATGTCAGTCAGAATGTGACTATGATGATGTAGGTTGGATTTAAGATGCGGCAAATGTTTTCCGTCACAAAAGGGCAAAAATAAACAAGGGGCGAAGAATTCCAACGAGGCTATACATTTAACACCTTTCCAACTTTTCTTTTGTACGTTTTATTTTTGCTTGACGCCGCACTCAACAATTTTTTCAGTTATATGGTGACGACCACTTTTTAATGGTGGAGGAGAGAACCCGGTTGCAATGTATCAAGGAAGACATAACCTACCTTCTGCAATTTTAATTCTAAATCATGCACCCCTGAAATTATGACAGTGCCATCTTGTAACGAGGCTACAGGGGTCAATGTACCAGGTTTAGCAAGTGCAATATTTTGTTTACAAATGTAGTGAGAGTTATTGAGGTCATTGTGGACTTTTTAATATTTATTCATTTTCAGTTTTAATTTCTGCAAATTATGAATACTTCAGAAATGTTTTACTTTTTTTTTACATTTGACAAAATCTCTGAAGACCATTTTTAAGATAAGAGATATGTTTCACCTCAAAGTACCTAAATGGTATGTTCTTTTCTATTATTTTAGACCAGTTTATTATGGTCTGTAATGTTGGAAGGATTGAATGTTTCATTTCTTTATAGTATATATAATATTGTATACCAAACATCCCATTTTCGTGTGTGTGAGTGTGTGTGTGTGTGTGTGTGTGTGTGGGTGGGTGTGTATGTGTTCTGTGTGTTTGTGTGTGTTTTACAAATTCTATCGTTCTGCATGAAATTATGAAAGATGCATGCTTCTTTATCTGTAATTAAAGATAAGTGATGGAGTGTTCAACAGGTATAAGAAAACAAATACCAAAACCAATATTAATCTTTGTTGTTTGTCTTTTTTTTTTTCATTGTTAAGATCCTAGCCTGGCACCATAAAACATCCAAATAACTTAAGTAAAAAAGGAAATACAACATGTACTCAATTTTTGTTAATCCTGACATCTGATTGACCAAGCAGGCCAAATTTATAATATTTTTAGATTTAAGTAAATTCCTATGTTTATTGGTGCCTGGCAGTGGTTTTGTTGTATTCATAATTTTAATCAATATTTTAATAATTTTCTTGACATGTGTTTTCACTCTTTTTAACACATGAGTGAAAGTGTGTATTAAAATGTATATAAAATGTACAGTCAGCTAAGTGTGAATTGTTTGGAAGTTCAGAAAACAATATTCCTCACTTATTTCATTTGAATTTGACTGTGGACTCGTGGTGGATGTGACCGTTCAACAGGGGACGCTTTCTACTCCATGACACCTGACCCCACTTCTGGATTTCCAGAGGTCCGTGTTAATCCAATGTTCACTAGATTTGTATATTGTCTTCTGGACATCCTAGATATTTTAAAATACTTTGTGATTTTTATATACAAATCCTAGTAGTTTTGTTTACAATTATAGGTACATGCCGCTTATGAGGCAGACAGTTATTTCCACACAGCTTCTGTTTGGGAGAAAATAACAGATATAGTTGATAAGACGGAGTGCATAAGTGGTGAATCGGAATGTAAAGAGGTAAAGAATGATAGAACTTAGAACATTTGTAAAATTATCCCAGTATGCAAGAGCGTTTGCCCAGAAAGTGTCCAAGATTCAATACCCTGTATTGGTAACTTCAGATGCTATTAAACGTGTTGTGATTGTTTTTTCACCATACGTTTAGCAAAAGTCATGAGTCCTTGAGATGAGACTAAAATCGTGGTCCTTTGTCTATGTACACGTGGTATGCTTACGAATTTTCACTAAGCTACATTAGCAATCCATGAGGTAGGTCAAAATTTGTGGCACTTGGCCTTAAGCTGGTGAGGTCTCGTTATAAAGGGAAATTTCACGTAAGGTCATAAAACGAAAGTTAAACAAAACAAAGAGTATTGTAGCTATTAACATACAGTTTTTGTTAATGTATGCCAGTACTTGGAAATGCTTTGCTTCCCTCTAATTTTCACCCCTAGATAAAATAAAGGCAAATTTAGAATGAACAAAAAAAAAAAGAATCTTAAAAATAGAAGCATGGAGATATATGCCATTCATAAGATTATGATGATTTAAGATGGGAAAAGTGTTTTCTATCGTAAAAGGGCGAAAATCTACAAATATACAGTATCTACAAATAGGCCCTTCATGTACGAGTGATTGGAGTAGCTAGCACTAAGTCACGTGCCTCTGGTCATGGAGGGTCCCAGCCATTCTGGAACCTAAGCAGATTTGCGGAGATACATTAGAACCGGATTCTCTCCTCCACCATTAAAACTGACCGCCACCATATAACTGAAAAATTGTTGAGTGTGACGTAAAACACCATTAAATAAACGAACAAAAGTTATAAAAATGGAGAAGTATAAACACGAACAAATAATTACAATCGGCGATATATAAAGTATTATATATCGCTGTTATTATAATTATTATTATAAATATAATAATAATAATTATTATTATTATTATTAGACAATTGTTGTAATTGTGTGAAAATGATAAACTTTTGTGATGGAAAAGTAAATATGAAATTTGAAAGTATGAAGCGTTAGAAAATATGTTCATGTTTGATTTTCATTGGTTTCCATTCATATGTTGTACAAGCTAATGATCCGTGATTGTTAAACAATATTTGGGTCGACGTGTCTTTTCATTCTAATTAAGACCCAATCTCTCACTGCGACATATCAGAAAACGAGACTGATTAGAGATTAGAGATCGGTTTTTAATTATATTGATGCCTCTTGTAACGTTCATGTCATTCTCATCAAAACACAGTCTTGTTTTCTATTTGTATTTTGTTAAAATTACAAGGTCAAAGGTTTTATATTCAGTGTTTTGATATTGATAAATGACGCTAATTATAAATGTGTTCAACCTTTTAGAAACAATTTGTGTTGCAAGGAAACAGTTGTCCTTTTAAATCAGTAAAGGTGAGCTTTGGCATTTATCAGGAAGTTAGGTTGTTTTGTTAATCTCGCGTAGAGTTTTGTTTTGTTTTTGTAATTAATTAGAAAATTGACATTGCGCAAAAGACTCGACATGACAACTTTGTTTAATGCAATATTTATTCATGAGTACGAAGCCAGGAATTGACATGCCGCGGTACATCTCCACCTGGCCAGGGAGTATAGAGCTTGGTTGGCTTGCACTTCACACTTACTCAAGGTCACAATTATTCACGCTTTTCTTCATAGATGGAAGAAAAGAAGATAGAAGAACGAAGTATGACAGGTTTTCAAAATAAATTTAAACATGCTCATGACAAAACAATTTATATACAAATCCATACTTACATGTAAATAAATCTTTTAAATACATATTTTTTAATATTTACATATACGTCTATATATTAACATAATTTACCATTACACTAACAGACGTATACGGTATGCATAGATTTACGAAAGTATAAATGCAACATGCCTCATAATATAATAATTTCTTAACAATACTAATATGGTATATACATTACTGTAAATAAGTTTACTCGTTGCTGAAAATACATTTCCAGTTAATCCAATTACTTTTGAATTTGCAAATTTGTGGGTTTTTTTTGTTGTTTTTTTTGTTTTTTTGCTATTGCGTTTTTTTAATTTTTTTTTCGTTTTTTGTTGTTGTAGTTCTTGTTTTGGCATTGAAGTTTTAACCTTGAAACATCACCTTTTGGAAGACATTTATTTTCCGTTATGACGTCACATTTAAATTGTCCGTCAAATATTTGTATGAAACAATTGAATGACGTCAAATATTGTATAAGGAGAGCCAATGTCAGACATTTTGTTATCGGTAAAATTACCATAACTTCATAAAATTTAAATGTTCTTTTGCGTTTTAATTTTTATTTTTACTTGTTGAATTGAATATTACTGTATATCGACTGAACTTTTTCAACCCTGTGCATGCTAAGTATCTAAATCTAAATGGTAAGATCTTTTCCAGTGTTTGATACCAATCTTTTATGGTCTGTAAGGTTGAAAGGGTTAAAAATAATACAGATAATTGACAAGCCTTTACTTCAACATTTGTCTGCATGGGTTAAGGTCATTTATATGTAGAACTTACAATGCAACTTAAAGGGACATTAGCTGAGTTCTTTAAAAAAAATTGTCCTTTTTTACTACTTAGTCTTGATATACAAGAGCAAATAGCAAATATACACAGGCATAAAATTTCATTAATTCCTACATATATGTTTCGAAAATCACTTGAGAAATCCATGTTTTGCACTTTTTTCGCAATTAACTATTTGTTATTGTACATAAAACACAGGTAGTAAAAGTTGGAAGAAAAACGATTTTTTTTATAAACACAGCTAATGCCCTTGAAGGTTAATGGCTACACTGGGGGAGATAACTCTTTTTTGTTTTTCTTCTTGGTGCCTCTTAGTTAGGGATTCATTTTAACACAATGTGATAGATAATATGGTTCAGTTTTCTTTACCATTGTGCCTTTTGGCTAGGAACTGACAATGAAATAAAATACATTTTTCAGTAAATAGTTTTTAAATAATTTGATGATAGTTATAATGATAGATATATTTTTTTCTAAAATTTGTGATCAATATACGCCAGAGCTATTGCATGATTGATTCTCAGGTTGAGATAAAACTCGGAACTACTGGGGAATCAGTAAATTTCGTGGGGTTAAAATTTCGTTTTTCAGTAAAGATAAAACATGTTCGTTGACATTAAATTTCATTAAAATATAATTTCTGATTGTAAAGAAACCTATCACTTGTACAATGTATAATTTATGTAACATTTCGTCATAGTTTAAATTTCGTTGATAAACGAAACAACGAACTAAACGAAATTAAAACCACAACGAATTTTCTTGGTTAAATCAGCAAATATCCTTATAATAGAACGTTTATTGGTCTCCTCCTTAAATACTAATAACATGATTGTCATTTTTCATGACATACAATGAATCACTCTTTCTGTAGTATCTGTTAATTTTACAAAGAACTGTAATTGATATTACTGAGAGAACTCATTTATTTTACATTTATTTCACTTCAGAGCCGACCTGTTCTCAGTCGGTATCGCGCTCGGTTCTTGATCATGAGTTCGAGTCCAACCGGCGGCCAGGTTGGTTTTCTGTCCTTTGGGATTAAACAGAGATAACCGATTTCCCGTGTCACTCTTGATGTTGGCACATTAAAGAATCCTCACTGCTCAATGATCGTAAGTGCCGAGCATAGGCTAAACTTTGAAGCCCTTCACCGGCATTTGGTGACGTCCCCATGTGAATGAAAGATTCTTGAGTGGGACGTTAAACAACTATACAACAATATTTCACTGCACTCTGCATTTAATGTGAATTTGAATATTGTTTTACGCCATTCTCAACAATTTTTCAGTTATATGTTGGCTGCCAGTTTTTATTGGCGGAGGAGAGAACCCGGTTACATTGTACCCGGGAAGAGACCACCGGCCTCCCGCAAGTAAACTGACAAACTTTGTCACAAAAATCAGCTTAGGTTCCAGTGGGACTCTTACCTGCACTGACAGGAAGTGAGAGACTTCATGATTTAAAACGCAATGCTCAAGCCACTCGACCATGGATGACCCTCTGCATTTAATCGTTACGAACAGTAGCAAGTCCCTCATATGTCCTCATATATTTTGCAACCAAAATCAAGGGGGCATCCGTAGCCAAGTTGTTAGAGTATTGCACTTTACACCATGGATTCTTGCACTTCTCTGAGCGCAGGTTCGAGTCTCGCTCTGGAACCTTAGCCGATATTGTGAGGAAGTTTACTTGCGGAAGGCCGGTGGTCTCTTCCCGGGTACATTGTAACCGGGTTCTCTTCTCCACCATTATAATCTGGTCAGCCACCATAGATAAATGTCGAGTATGACGTAAAATGGCATTCAAATTTAAAATTCAGTCAAAAATTAAGTGGTTAAATGCGATATCAAAAGCCAGATCATTACTGTCTTTATTAAAAAAAAATTAAAAAGGATGTACAGACCTTTTAATTTATATCTCTCTAATTCAATTAATTTCTGCAGCACAGTATTGTATACCGAAAACTAGCTTGTCAACTATTATGAATTAACACGAGTTGTGTTAATAAGCATGTGTAAATTTGTCAAGGGCGAACTACACTAAATTTATATACAGCGTTTTGATGATATAATATGCAAATAAGGTGTGCTGTTCCGTGTGTCTTCTAGATATATTTACTTGTATTGAAAATGAATATGTGTTCAGTAGTGTAAGTTTGGATATGAAATAAAATCAAGATTATTTAAGAAACTGAAACTGTATTATTTTTTTCTTTAATAGCAAACAATGTTCTTTTGAGTGAATAAGCGTAAATAAGGGTCACACACACGCATTTATATATATATATATATATATATATATATATATATATATATATATATATATATATATATATATATATGACGCGAGTGTTTGATTTTAAATACACCATCTATCGAAAATCCCTTCAAATTTTAACATGTGATTTGATATGAATGGTATTTTACGCCACTCAAGAATTTGTCAATTATATATGTATATGTTGGTGGCCAGGTTTTAGTAGTGGAGAAGAGAACCCCGGTACAATGTACCCGAGAAGAGAATCCCATTGCAATGTACCCGAGAAGAGAACCCCATTACAATGTACCCGAGAAGAGAGCCCCGTTACAATGTACCCAAGAAGAGAAAGAGAACACCACAAGTTATGTATAATGTAAGTAAACGGGCAAACACTAGGGCTTGAATCTTCGCTCACCAGAAGTGAGATACTTCATAGTTCAAATCGCGATACTTGGCCATGGGCGTCTCCTCTATTATAAACATGGTACCACATTGAGACTGTCCAGATGAATGATATTAACGGTATAAGTATCTGATCAATGGGGGAATATTTGTAGATTTTCAATTCTAGCTGGTCTGAAGATCATTTAAACAACTATCCGGAGATGCAAATTTCATATACAGTGTGTACTGTAGATTGATCAGGATAATTATGATGAGCTTTGAATTAGAGGGTACGACCTAGCTTCTGAATTTGTTATCATATACTACACATTATCTACAACGTGATGGAAAAAGTCAGTAAACATTTTAGCTTCCTTTATAAATTTTACATAAAGCAATATACCGTACGTGTACTTATTTTAGCGGTATTCTGATATTAGGGCCTTTGGTGCTTAAGTTATTGCGCTAGTTTAAATCAAGCACTAAAATTTCTCCATCCTATCATTCTGCCTGCATTCATGATAAAACTAATGGTATTTATACTACAAATTAATATCTATCGTGTGCATAGTTCAGTGTATGCCATCATGATTGCATTATGATCTGTCGTAATAGCGCGAATTCAATAAGTCTACACCACTTCAGAGCGCTAAAATATGAGTGCGCTAATTTTTAATACACACAATATTTTTTTTTTTTTTAAACTATTACAAAATCCTATTAAATTTCAATACAATTTTCTAAATTTCAAGTTTTATTCCTCTATGTTTCGACCTTTTTTCTTTTGCTTCGCTATAAAGTTTTCATTTCTTTGTTTAATAGTACTGTTGACTTTTGTGGGCTATAACATTTTAACGCCTTTGTAATATCATGTACAACCACTGGTTGATTTACCAGGGGTTTTGCCAAAAAGTGGGAACATGTATTAGTAAAAGCCCTGGTAATTAAAAAGTGGTAACGTGATAATAATATGTATACATAGGGAATTCCGACGTAGAGTTTTTAAATATTTCCGTATAAATTGCTAAATCTTGAATACAGAAAATGTGAACATTATGAGCAAAAACTCAATCAAACTGCTAGACATTTTTTATTTAATGGTATAAGTTTTATTAAAATTGATTTAGAAATGACTTTACATGGATGTTTTGAAAATAATGTAGATTTATGTGGAATATATTATATAGAGAGCAATAAAATGTTCACTAACTTTTGTCATCACACAGAAAGTAAGGTTTTAGTCACCTTTAAAATTTGTAAAAATACGAAATAACACAAGTTACACGCAAACCAGTGTCTTAAACAATGGTATTTTATAAACTTCTATTTTTTATCATAACCTTTTTTTCTATTTTTTTTTACTCGTTTAAGAATCCTGAAGTGGAAAATTCTATAGCGACCTTATACATTATAAAAATCACAGATAAAAAACGTATTCATTATCTAGAGGCCCAAGAGACAATATATAAAACTTCAAATAACAATTGGTAGAGACGGTACAACAACCGCTACAGAACAGGTAACAGGTCTCATTTAGTGAAACCATACTAATTACAGACAGATTAATATACCGACGGTAAAATTTTCGAAATGTTCATCGTGATTGCTTGTGACCTCATGACAACAACTTATGAGAAGGTACTTTGTCTCTGTATATGAAATGTTCATATGTTGAACACGCTCTATCATACTGGATTCAGAATTTGCGATATATCAATGCTAGTCGCAGGTTAAAAGAGGTACAAAACATCACGTTTGTCGTATAGCCTGGTTGTTAATTTCCCGCCTGTATCTATGTAAAATAAAATGTCCAAGTAGAAAACATGTGTGCTCGATTCTGTGGTTTATTTCTAGTTCGTTGTGAAAAAAGCGCATTCACATACGTATGAAAATTGTCATCATTAATTTGATAAAACGTCGCCAAATATCTAAATGTGAAATAAATGGCCAAGCTATATTTCCTCATGTATAACATGTTGAATTATGACTGTAATCTCGTGATTATGATTATTAATATTTATTTAGTTACATAATTATTTTAACTCATCAAGTATTTAATTATTAAAACATACGGGGAATGTTGGACTGTCCGTTGTCGAGTGGTTAGAGCATCGCGCTTTGAATCATGAAATCACTTCTGGTCAGAGCAGGTTCGAGCCCGGGGGACCTAAACTGGTTTTTGTGGGGAAGTTTGCCAGGCTACTTGTGGAAGGTAGGTGGTCCCTTCCCGGGTACATTGTAACTAGGTTCTCTCCTCCACCATTTAAAAACTGACCGCCCACCAAATAACTGGAAAATTGCTGAGTGTGGCGTTAAACGATATTCATAATTCCAAACAAAAATATCAACTGTGAAAGTAAAATTTTGACCTAACACGTGACACACTTGGAAAGAGCAGCTTTCAAGTAATGATAGATGTATTTGGGTTTAAATGTTTGTTATTGTAACATGATGAATGGTAGTGGTCATGGCATGAATACACTGTCAGCTTGTTATATTATGATTTGTCTGACATTTGCGATGGCACGCCTATTAATTTATGAATACAATAATAATTTATTATGAAAGCATCGAAATTAACTTCATAATGACTGACTTAATGTTGATAATTATAAATGATCAAGTCATGTATTATTTTTTTTTATTGTTGTTTTACAACCCACTAGAACGTTTCAGATGGAGATATCACCAGATTAAGGTGATTTTCCCTTCGTATGCCTAAAGCTTGAAGAAGAAACAAACACTACAATTATTCTTTTTAAGAAGTCTTTGGTATAAACCATCACCAGGAATCGAACCCTGGGCCTTCTGCTGCGATTTAAACGCTCTACCATCATATGAATGAAATATGACACATGGAGTAAATAAGCAATTAAACGAAAGCAAAGTAATTCCAGTTTTTCTTTTCCTCCTGTCGATTGGAAAGGACGGTCAACTTCACACATCCCTCTATGACAAACGAGACTATTTCAATTTCCATATCTCAAACTTCCCGTTTCTAAGTAGTAATATTCCATCTTCTCCTGCGTGTGGGTTTTCATTTCACAACTTATGCGTTATAAATAAACTACTTACACAATGTTACGTTGTTGAACGTTTGGAGTCGTCGTTTTAGACGTTTTATGGTCGATACGGAGATCTTGGTAAACATTATGAAGTCCCCCTCTCGGATATTAGATAGTATTCTGGATCACGGTCACAGACAGTGACTCCGTTTCACCAATCATGCGTTTCACCGAACTTGACCTCATCACCAAACTTGACCTTTTTACCGAATTTGACCCGTTCAACGAACTAGAAAAGTTTCCATGGGACATTTGCGACGGGTGTGGCATGTTAGCAGAAGACGCTGACTCCTTCGGACACCTGGTCTTATCCCGTTTGGGATTCGTAATTGTTCTTCATGTTGAGACCATTTGCACATCTAATCCGTCGTGTTATAATGGACTTGAGTTTGATTATTGATTGGTACTTTTGCAGCTGTACTTCTTGTCCTCTAACTGTTTGACTGTTGAATCGCAGCTGGTGTGACCAGTCAACAGGGGATGCCTACTCCTCTATGGCACCTGATCCTATCTCAGGATTTCCAATGTTCGCCAGATTTGTATATTGTCTCCGAAACATCCTGAAGATAAATACTTTAGTATCTGCGGTTTTTATATTGAATATTAATTTATAGACAATATAAAAAGAATTTTTATGTTTGAGTACGCATTTAACACTATTCTTGGTAATGGAATCCTGTGAGTTCAATCAGAAAATGTGCATTTAATCAATATTTCTACTTAACATAATCTCAGGATCAAGGTGAAATGCACATTATACAAGTAAATCGATGGGCAAAATTGTTTTTAAAGGTTGTCCATTTTTGGTAAGGGGAACTACTTTTTAATAAATTACATCTGGTTACCTTTTTTTCACCCGGTAAAGTTAATCGGAGGTGGAAATTGTTCTTTGCATTTAACGGAAAGCTATGATATATATATATATATATATATATATATATATATATATATATATATATATATATATATATATATATATATATCTATATATATATATATATGAATGGTGATAAATGATAAACAATATTACATGCTAACCAGCCAATGCATTCGATATTTTAATGACACAAAATCCATTGTTTGTTAACGCGATATACCGTTACGTGCAATATCATCAAAGTTCAGTGACTTATCGCGCTGGTAGTCACAATGTGAGCATACTTCTAAGACACCCTTGTATATTCGATTATAAAAGTTAAAGAATCTTTAAAGGACAGCACCTTAGACCTTTAATGACCCACGCTATTATGGTTACGCACGATTATACAAAAACGTTAAATTAATTGTGGGCGTTTTGTTAATCTTTGAACCTAAATGTAGATTTTCAAATTGTTAGTGCGAGTAAAATTTATAAACTACAGACTTGAAGAAAGATGTCATGTTTGTTTTATGTGTAAACGCTTGACAAAATTTAACAATACAACAGTTACGAATAATATTATCAGTACCAAAGTCTTAGTATCACAAGAGGCCAAAACAAGTGCTCAAGACGATCGTTTCTGTCAATAAGACTTCATCAGTTGAGCTTGACTTAAATACAAAATTAATGTATATACATGTATTCAGAAGGAAAAAATTGTATCAAATATTCAAATAATATATGTAAATGCATTGCCAAATCGAATTAAAAAATATTTTTAAAAATACAAGCATTTTTGCATTCCAAAGAACTGCGTACTTTTCATGACAGTCGACCAAGGGTGCTTTTTATCAAGAAGTCGTTAGTCCTAAGTCCTTAGTTAATTGACCTTAAGATAGAACTATGGACCGTTTTGTCAACCTACCTTATCTAATGTCTTAAGGAATAATTGCACGTTTTCAAATTAGATCTTAATAGTTTATATTTTGGTATTATGTTTAAAATATTTATAACAACTGCTGGTGGACCGTTTGAGTCTCCGGTGATATACATAAACCTAGTACTTGGTATTTCGGTACCAGTTGATAACTTTATACTTAAGTTTTATTTGGCAATGATAACACCATTTAAATTATGATTTTTTCAAAAGCTAAGATAGTCATCTTTTTACAGTGGTTACTCTTACACGGATTTGGCTATGCATTTGGATTTATTTTTTGGCCTTGTATTACACCACTTTCCCTCTAGAAAATCAATTTAAAATTGGAGCTCAACTGATGAAGTCTTTTTGACAGATACGATCGTCTTGAGCATTATAACTTTGGTATTATGTGTATAATATTTATAGATATTTTACCTGATAAATTACAAAAATTGATTCATACATCGATAAACTAAGTTTTGTTTGTTTCGTTGTTGTTTTAAATTCCGTCAAGAATTTTTCACTTATATGGAGATGTCACCAGCTTTAGGTGAAGTGATACAAATTTTGACCTGTGCTATGGACTGACGCCAATACCGCCATGACGCGGGACCTCCTTTTTTTAGTCTCATCCGAACGTCCCGTGAGTTTTACTCCGTATGCCATGCGCTTGGTGAAGGTACAGTCAATATCAATTTAATAACCTAGGTCTATACACTGCCTCTGTCTAGTAATAAAAAAAATCTGATTTATTCGTGTTATAATTCGTCTTGAAAACTCTTTGTAAAACGGCCGCAAGGTGTAAGTGTGGACCTAAGGGTACGTCTAATACTTATGACCTGACGTAAAACGGACTCCATTTTTTTTATTTTAATTGTATAAAACAGGATGTAATATGAAATTCTTGAATTAGATGACGGAGAGGAAGTTCATCTTTTTATATCTATTTTATATTTAGCTAAATTGACGATGTTTTGTAAGTTAATAATGACAATTGTCATACCAATATGAACGTCATTTATATATTCCATCTATAAAGAAATCAAGTATCGCACCAAGAACTGCGCTTCGCGCTTAATACATATTTTACTTAAAGATTAAGACGTGACCGGAAAATCGACTATATATATAACTATACGGCAAACATTTCTATATTTGGGTAGTCATATTCCTTCAACATCTGCATATTATGGGCATGAATTCCACATGCAACTAAATATGAGATTGTGAAAAAGAGGATCTTTCCAAATATAAGTATTTAACACGCCTATGTGTCCGTAACAGTAAAATATTATAGTGGTGATTTTGCCACATGACCCTCACTTAATCAATTATATTTCATAAAATTTTGGCATTAGGCAAAATAATTTTTTTTTTCATTTTTACTGTACTGTAAACATTATTAAGATGAAAAATGTCATAATAATGTCGATGTTGCTGAAAATAAATAAAAAAGGAGGAAAATAATTATCCAAATAGTCTAAATCAGAATGAACCCTTACTTCTGTTGAAATGTGATCATCATTTTATTTTAAGACAAAGAGTGTCTTGGTGAATACCATTTTCAAAGTACATATGTATATATATTCAAAAAGTCTTACAAAACCTTCGTAAATGTTGGTATGTATTTGTCCTTGCTTTCAAATGTTGGTATTAGTAAATCTGTGGGGTTAGCCGTAAAATTAAACTGGAGTTGTGCATTGTTCACAACTTTCTCAGCCGGTGCTAGAGACTCGAAGTAAAAATGGTCTACTGTAGCTTTTGGAAACAAATTGAAATGCACAAAACCATATATCATTTTCAGCTTTCCATTGCTGTCTGATTCTATAACAACGTCACCGTGCAAGTCATTATGGTAAGTTCCTGTGTAATTACTGGCTGTACGATTCGCAGCTATTGACAGCGTTCTATCAAATGTCGGTGCAGTTTTAGCCTGTGGAGGGATAAAATCTGCAAGCCTGTTGCCTAGTGAAGTGGAATTTAACCATCCCGTCATATTCAAGTACATGTCGGCTAAATATGCGTGTATTCCTGCCTGGAAGGTATGGTCTTCGTCCTCCCCGGACATTGAAGTATATATCCCTAGTTCCGCATCTTCAAACATAGTCAGATGACAAGTGTATCCATAAATATATCCACTCTGTCCAGATATTCTGTGACCTGAATGAAAATAATCAACAAAGTTAAACATAAAAGGTATTGCATACTGTAGACCTGAAAATGTTCACATCTGCTTACTACGTTCACCCTTTTAACGACGGAAGGAACATTCATATATATATATATATATATATATATATATATATATATATATATATATATATATATATATATATATATATATATGTGTGTGTGTGTGTGTGTGTGTGTGTGTGTGTGTGCGAAGTAGTCGAAATGAAACTGATTAATATCACATGGTATTGATAAACGTCAACAGCATGTCAGATCAAATTAAGAAGTACCTATGGATATTCCAAATTTCGAGTACATCAGAACAATAACTGTCTCAATATTAAGAACAGTTGCGAATCCAAGCGGAAAGGGACTAGGTGTCCGTATCACAGAGGTATTGATCTTTAATGAAAAAAAATTAATTTATAGGTAATCTCGCTGTGAAATGTAGGATCCACCTAATCTACAATTAATTCTTCAATTTATATTTAGTTACAGTGTGATTACTGTTCGATGAACTGTTATTTTTCTGTCAAGCATGATGTCCAGTGTTTTTCCTGTAAACCTCGTGTTTTCATTGGATGAGTGATTATTACGAATGTTTGAATGAAATAATTCCTGCCTAATTCACCCTTTCTGTCATTTATTATATGGCCTTATAACTTTGGTATTATGTTACTAGTAATTATTACCACTAGATCTTTGACACTGTTGGTGGACCGTCTGAGTCCCCTGAGGGTATATATAAACCTAGTGCCTGGTATTTTGGTGTCATCTGATAACCTTATGCTAAAGTAATATTTTGCACTGATAAACCATTTATATTCTAAATTCTTTGAAAGGTAAGATAGTCATCTTTTTACAGTGGTTATTCTAAGACGTATTTGGTTATGCAATTAGATTTATTATTTGACCTTGTATGATACCACTTTCGTTTTAGAAAATCCTTTCTACATTGAAGCTCAACTGATGGAGTTTAATTGACAGAAACGATCGTCGTGAGCATTATAACTTTGGTATTATGTATATAATATTTAGAAGTAAGAAAACCACACCGAATACACCTGTAATACGAATTTCTTTAATTCTTACAAAATTATTGGGAAAGCTAAATCTATGTGGTCAGTTTTACTTTAATCTTAAATAGATTCTAAATATATTTATATTAATAAGTATATATGTTTCTATTTATAAATTATATTTTTGTTAAAAAGTGATGTAATAACCTTTATAAATTAAATTCAATATTTTAAACTATCGATAAATAAACAAGTGAATGTTGTCTGAAAGGTATTTTGTATTTTTTAAATAATTAATTCTATGAAAGAACCTGGCTCTTCAAATT
The DNA here is from genome assembly GCA_030159075.1 of Atrina japonica. NCBI lineage: Eukaryota > Metazoa > Mollusca > Bivalvia > Pterioida > Pinnidae > Atrina > Atrina japonica. Next base: position 96,091 of record BROG01001119.1, read on the forward strand.
ATATGATTTCGTCTGAGGAAATAAAGACCCCGTGACATACGGAGTCAACATCCCCTGGTAGCATGGCACACCCGTCGCAAATATAATATTGCCTTTAAAGGAATTCAAAACAAGTGGTTTATGCGCCAATATACCCTCTTAACATAATATCTTATGTATTATTAATGTTTAACATTTATGTTGCGTAAATGAATTTATCATATATACACGAACTTATAACCTGTTTTGCACGTCTATTAATGTCTCATTCTAAATTTAGTAATATCATCACGTGATATGTCCAGTTTTTGCTGTGACTAGTATGTTCTCGTGGTCATTCGGAGGCTCACTTCGAGTGCTTATACATGCTTTTTCAGTTGTCTGATTGAAACCCCTTTTATGTACAAAATGTTTTTATTTTACATTTTCTTTTTAGAATATAATTTCATGATATTTCATTTTGTTGATTAATTATAAAATTGAAATGTATTTTGAGGTGAAAATAGCTTATGGGTATAAAGATTGGACTTTATTTATGATTACGAATATGATAACGTAGAATGTGATAAATGTACGCTTCCTGTACTTCATGCCTAGTAAGTGTTTGTTTCAATTATAAACTATTTATGTTCGTTTGAGTAGAACGAAAAAGAGCATAATGTATATTTACAGTTTTATACAACAAATAGGTATGGTGCTCAAATATATAACAATATGCCCAGAAATAGTTTATCTGGTAAAGACAATCGGTAAAGCTGACAACGCCATGGAAATCTAATTTCTGTTTAGCCAGATTTTAAATTCCTTTGTCCTTTAAGAGAGACAGATAGACAGACAGACAGACAGACAGACAAACAGAACGACTGAATATGCCCACAACAACTTGTCTGTACCCCATACTAAACATGGATAATTTTAGCAAGGTCTCTTTCAACAATTCTGAATCATAATCAATAATCATTCTGATTGGATCAAAACTATTATTAATTATTTGTCCAACGTGAAATTCAAATTACCTCTGTAATACCCTCGTCGCCATCCAACTCCGTAGCTGTCAAAAGAGTACGTGTATGGGGTCGCCGGAACCTTTAATTCTATTGCCGGCGATTGTATTCGTAGCCATGGTTTTCTCATATCTTCAAGATCCGATCTACTTATACGTTGGACATTATCGTCAGTTTTCCCTCCAGCTTGAATAAATTTCATCCATTTACCCATATCTAAGCCACTCATTGCAATGGTATCAGCACAGCCTAATTTTGTCAAATTCCTGAAAAAGCAGCAAAATATATGTATTTTTTAAGCTAAGCCTATAAACTATGACTCTGGAAAATGCGCTTTATTTATGGGTTTCTAGTAGACAACATCTTCGTGGTTTTTGCGGGAAAAGTTTTCCAACAGATTGTCGGCATTCCAATGGGTGCCAAATGTGCATCTCTCTTGGCTGTCATATTTTTGTATTCATATGAAGCGGAATTTATACAGTCTCTGCTCTCCAAAGGAAACAAACCGTTAGCATCTCGGTTCAATTTTACTTACAGGTATATCGACAATGTTCTGTCCATAAATAATTCAGATTTCAGAATTACCTCGACCAGATGTATCCTGTTGAGGTAGATATCAATGAGACGACAGAGAGCAATACATCTGCTTCTTACCTAGATTTACTACTGTCGATTGGAAAAGACGGCCAACTTCACACATCCCTCTATGACAAACGAGACGATTTCAATTTCCATATCACAAGCTTCCCGTTTCTAAGTAGTAATATTCCATCTTCTCCTGCCTGTGGCGTTTTCATTTCACAACGTATACGTTATGCCAGGGCATGCTCTTCTTATGAATGTTTTATTCTGAGAGCTAAACGACTAGCCAATAAACTACTTACACAAGGTTACGTTGTTGAACGATTGGAGTCGTCGTTTAAGAAGTTTTATGGTCGTTACGGGGATCTTGTTAAACATTATGATGTCCCCCTCTCAGATTTATGAAATAGTATTCTGGATCACGGCCACAGACAGTGACTCCGTTTCACCAATCATGCTTTTCATCGAACTTGACCTCATCACCACACTTGACCTTTTTACCGAATTTGACCCGTTCATCGAACTAGAAAGGTTTCCATGGAATATTTGCATGCCAGCAGAAGACGCTGACTCCTTCCGGACACCTGGTCTTATCCCATTTGGGATTCGTAATTGTTCTTCATGTTGAGACCATTTGCACATCTAATTCGTCGTGTTATAATGGACTATTGATTGGTACTTCTTCAATTTTACTTATATCAATAAACTAACATTATGCTGTGCTTCAATACTTATTGCGTTGCTTCCTCTGTGTTAACAATTTTAAACCAGTCAATCAATCAATCAAAATATGATATTGAGATTATGAAGATCAATGTATAGGTCTACCGGCACATCCGGGTTCTACCAAAAACCAAAACAACATTGTATGTTTTCCAAAAAATTGGTTGTACAGATATAGCATTTGTCTTGATCTGATATCATAAATTAATGTAGCTCTTTGATTTAATATACACGTGTTGTGTTTACAAACGTGTGCCAAATCATCATGGTACAACTAATGATTAAAAGAGCATTAGCTGTGTTTACCAAAAAATATTTCAATTTTTTTTCTACTTTTACTACTTGTACATGATGTACAATAACAGATAAGAGCTATACACAGGCACCAAAATCTTATATTTCTATATATTTTGTGAAAATAAGGTCTGGTCCAGTGTAGTATTCATATACAAATAGTAATTGCAATTGAAAAAGTTCCAGTAATTTTCGCAAAATATATAGAAATCTAAGAAATTGTATGAACAAAATGTCCCTTTAAATATAAATCATAATGGTAAACGTGTTGGGAAATTGTGACGACGGTTACGAACTGTGATTGATAAAAGAAAACCAAACGAAACAAACGAAATAATATACAAATATGAAATTTCAATGCAAGTTGAACTTTGGGACTGTTGACTGATTTAACTGTCTGGAAATGAACATTACGCAGAGGTATAGCTGTCCAAGGGGACAACGAGTATGTAATAATGCAAATTATGCAAATAATAATGCAAATTATGCAAATAATGCAAATAATAATAATACAGTAAAACCTGTATATAGGGGCCACCCAAGGGACCAGAGAATATTGACCTTTATGTGCATGTGACCCTTATAAACAGGTTCAATTTAGTTGAAGTATGCAGTCAAGGGACTTTTCTAAAGTGGCCTTTATAGACAAGTGATCCTTATATAGAGGTGGCCGCTATAGCAGGTTTTACTGTAATAATAATAATGCAAATAATAAAAATGCAAATAATAATGATAATAATAATGCAAATAATAATGCAAATAATAATAATAATAATAATAATAATGATAATAATAATAATAATAATAATAATAATAATAATAATAATAACAACAACAATTACAGAGTGTTCCATACTGTACTCACCATTTGAATAACCATAAATACATTGTGTGTTGAAGAAAAAAAAGCGATTAAATGCAGAAATAAAAAATCCTGTGCATTGTGGGAGTCAAAATTTGAGTACATGTGACACCATGTTTATTCACACGAGATAAGAATATTCAATTTGTGATTTATGTAATACATTTTCAAAAACATAAAAAGAAACATATGCATGCAGGTAGTGTTTGAATATGCATTAAAATGTTACAATGATCCAGCGTAATTTGTAAAATTAAACTTACTTTAAAAACTCGGTTGAAACCGGATACAGGGTACCATAATAATCAATGTAGCCTTTTGCTAAATCGGCAGACGATAAATCGTCAGTTGTCCAAAACTTTGTTGATGCCATGTTCAGTGGATTCAGCAACCTATCTTTCATAAGTGTTTCAAAAGTGCCATTTCCTATTGTTTCTAATACAACACATAGCATGGAATAATCATGAACGCTGAAGTAAAAGCTGTCCCGAAACCTTCCAACTGGTCGGAGATATTCATAGCGGCTGTTGATAGAAAAAATACGACATTTTAATAACTATTGACTTTGTTTTCCACGTACTCATAATCTCTTATCTCTACCACTCGTATAACTTCCGCAATCGTACCGGATCGTACCAAAAAAATTAAAATGGTGGTAACCGTTCCTTCACCAAGCACTCTGCATACAAAGTGAAGGGCAGGTTTCTTTCGGATGAGACTTTAAACCGAGGTCAAATGTCACAGTAGGCGTGGCATGTTAAGGAACAGTCATTGCATTGCACAGTTATATATTTGAGGCACTTCACCTAAACCTGGTGACATTTCCATCTAAGTGAGAAATTCTTAACGGGATGTAAAACAACAAAAATACTATATCGTAAAACACATTATACATGTATAATAAAATCAATTATAATTTCCTTATCATTATTGATGATGATGATGATGATGATGATGATGATGATGATGATGATGATAATGATGATGATGATAAAAACGATGGTGATGACGATGTGAAAATGTTGATGATGATGATGATGTTGATGATGATGATGATGATGATGATGATGATGATGATGATGATGATGATGACGATTACGATGATGAAGAAGAAGACAATTTGTGTTACCTCATTGCGTTGGAACGATTAAGTTTATCATCGAATCGGAGGTACTTGTACTTTGGAAAACCCATTCTGTGAGCCGCTAGATCACGTGATGATGCATACTTAGAACGCAGATATGAAAGAGGAAATAATTTCCAGTTACTGGTTGAGTTGATCCCTAGGTTTTTAAGACTTTTGTCATAATAATACCTGAAATTTAAAGAAAATGTAAACCATACTATATCCAACTGCTAAAATAAAACAAGTAAATGCAGAAAATGAGATAAAATCAAATACCTCGCATATGAAAATCTGAGATACCAAAATATCTTCATGATGTCCACAGTACAATATAAAAATCTAGGGAACATTGTACAAACAAGCACTTCTGGAAATCTAGGGGTGGAATCAGGTGCCATGGAGGAATAAGCATCCCCTGTTGACTGATCACATATCTGAGACGAGCTCCCCGTGTTTTATTTGCAGCCTTAGATTTTCAATACGAAAAAGCTTGCGATATATATATATATATATATATATATATATATATATATATATATATATATATATATATATATATATATATATATATATATATATATATACCATACCGTTTACTCGCATTGGCTGAGGCTTCACGAATAATAAGGATATGCACAAGTGATTTCGGGCACATGTAACCACAGGTTGGAAAGTTCATAGCGATTCCGGACCGTGGTTTACGTCGATGGGGCACCCTATGCTATTTGTTTACATTTTATGGCAAATTTAGAAATCAATTTGTCCTTTTTTCAGTTGTTTGTGACAGGACAGAAATTTGGCGTGTACAAATGTAGTTGTTTTAGAGGAACCTTTAAGGAACATGCTAATAGTAAGATCGCCATTGCGAGTGGTAAACTGTCCTATAGGGATCTTGAAAGTAGTCTTTGAATTATAATTACATAAATCATTATACTGCTTAGACATAAAAACTCGTAGATCTTGACATGATCGCATAAATTTAGTTTGGTAAAAACAGGCAGAAAAATCTTGTTTTGCCATCTAAATCTGATTAGCTGAGAAATGCGCGAGCATCGTTTACTCGTATTGGTTGAGGCTTCATGAATAATAAAAAATTATGCACGAGTGCTTTCGGGCACATGAGTACGGGTAAGAAAGAGTCGAGCGAATCCGGACCGTGGTTTTACGATGATAGGGTTACCTATACTGTTTGTTTGCAGTTTACATGTTAAATTTAGAAATCACTTTGTCGGATTTTTCAGTTGTTTATATGACAGGAGCGAAGATCGTCGTTTCAATTTGTACTTACATTTCGCTGTTTTAGAGAAACCTTTAAGGAACATACTATTAGTAGGATCGTCATTGCGCGTTGTTAACTTCTTATGCCATCGAAAACGTATTTTTCAAACGAAATTGCTCTGATTGCAAATACCACATAATTTCCATGTAAAAAGCTATAACTTCATCCTACTAAAACATGTGTAAATTCCTACGACATGGTCATTATTAACTGTTTAATTTTTTTTCGATTGTAAAAATATACCCGGGTCATAGGTATGGTAGAAAATATTAGAAAACATTAATGATACTTTTCTGACTAAATGCAGTGCATGTGTGCACTAGTATCTTTAAATTGTATAATGTGTGAATAAGAGATCTTTTTACGGTATTTCATGTTGGTAAATTTAAGCGGTCATGGGCCTTTAAAACGTTTTTGTTGTTCATACTTATTATTTTTCCTGTATGAATTGAAACGCTTCATACTTAGACATATTACTTACTGTAGACACAAATGGGAAATTAGCACATAAGCTATATGACAAACGCAACGATTTCGCTTTCCCGTCGTAAATGTTACACA
>BROG01001119.1:105000-125571 GCA_030159075.1 Atrina japonica
GTAATTTAAACGCTGTAAAAGTCAAACCATTCCTAGTTGATTATACAAATTATGAATATATTTTGACGTATTTCTTCGGTCAAAACAAACAAACTATAGAACGATGATAACATGAAGCGCGCTCATTTTCGTTTTCAATATAGAGCTGCTTTTGTGATAGTTTAGCACGATTTCAACCCATTACAGCATATTAATTTATTCAAAACAGTTTTATTGCGTGTTTTGACTTGGACATTATATCTTGATTTCGCATTTGATTCTCCACATGTATATCAAATTCGATCTCAACTGATGAAGGCTTGGTCTTATTGACTGAAACGATCGTCCTGATCGTCACTTTGGTATTATGTTATTAACCCTTACACCCTGAATATCTAAGTGATATGTTCTTTCTATTGTCTTAGACCAGTCAATTAGGGTCTATAGGGGTGAAAGGGTTAATGTTTACTAGAAACTATTTTTATACTATAACAAGGTATTACTGTGTATACCTGAAAATGTTCACTCCCGTTTAATTTTCGCCCTTCAAGGTAAATAATCGAAGCATAGGCATCCGCGACATGATCCATGCTACTATTGTGATTAAGGGCGAATTTAAGACGGGTTGAATATAGAAGGTCTTTGGTCATGAGGTTCGCCAGTAAGGTCGGTCCCTTGAGTTTTCACCATTAGAAGCCTGATATAATAGTCCTAGGTAAAAGATTAAGAGCATACTAATTACATACGTAGAATTGATATTTGGTAGGATTATTTGTGAAAGGAGGCTCTTGTGATCCGGATTTGAAATTTGTAATTGAAATAGGATTTTAATTTTAAACCAATGCCGATATCAGTTTGTAAACTCGTTTGATTAAATTAAACAGATAAAATGCACTGTCCATGGACATAGATTAGGCTACACATCCAGCGACCACGGTTGTATTTGAGGCGCCAAAACATACTTGTACAAATAGACACGCTATAGGCCTACATGTATAGGCTAAATCTAATCAAGCAAAGGCTTACACACGAGTTTTCTGTATTATTACTTTAAATTATGGAGTAAAATTGTTTAAAATAAATAAATAAATAGCTGTTGCTGTTGTTGTTGCTAGTGCTGTTCACTTTCGATTTGTACCACGGGCTTATGACAATGCAGTGGTTGTTGTTTAAGGCCTGCTGGGACTTTCACTTCCAATGCAGAGCGCGTGACGAAGGCACAATCACATTCTATTTTTGAAGTTTGAGGAACGACCCTGTTACGGGGAATCCAACCTGGAATCTTCCGATTGCAAGTCAACCGTCCACAAACTAAGAATTTTATTTTTTTTTAAATAAAATCCAAAACGGTCATATTACTGTCGGTAGTATTGAATTTGAAAACAAATACTATTGAACAAATATTGAAATATACAACTTGAGGGAAGTGAAACAATGCACTTGCAGATTATTTTTTTCTTCAGCATTACAACCCGACAATATGAACTATTTACATACCGACTGTAATTTTCTTCATTGCAGGCATACCGAACGATTGTATAGATATCTCAATAACACAAGTAGGTCATCACATGACCCAATGTTAACCGCTTAACTTTTTTTGCGAAGGAATACATGAATATTTAAGAAACCCTTTTTATCAAATTGTCGGACATGTCTTCTCTCTGAAATTTGAACATATGAAGGAATCGATAAAGAATAGAATATCACATATTTATTTATTTTTTAATTATAAGTACAATATATACGTTACCACAAAACAAACAAAAATCACAGTGTGTCAATTGTCAATTATATGGAGTTAATTTTGTATTCAGCGGACTACAGTTTCACAGAAAATTGGTAGTATATATATATAAAAGGATTGTTTTTCTTTTTTTTTTTCAGAAAATGAAAAACAGTTCTTTGATATCAACTTCAAATGTATCTGTCTATATTAATAAGGTATAACTAGATAATTTACCATTGTAGGTGATTTGATCGTTAGTAGAGAAAGCACATGCATATTGAATAACTGTTGATTCATTTTATTGATGTTTACATTCTGCAAAGAACATTTGTTTACAAAGTACATTTTACTTTAATGGAGATATCACCAGCTTTAGGTGAAGTGTCAGAAATTTTGATCTGTGCTATGGACTGACTCTAATGTAGTAAGGGCTCCATACGTGGCGCACCCACCGTGATACGGGACTTCGTTTTTTCTTTTCTTTTTTTTTTTTTTGTTTGCTTATTTGTTTTTGGATTTTTTTTTTTTGTAAAAGTACAATGCCAAAGACCAAATAAAGCCCATTTTCATGTAAAAACAAATCGAATCGAAAGCTTCGTCTGTTGATGGAATCTTCACTAATTATTAATGAATAATAATAATTAAATAATACAGTTGAAGTCCGTAATTTTGCCGATCAGCGTTTGATAACTGATATTTATAATTGAACATAGATGATGAGGTACGCACCTGCATTTTAATTTAGTACTATTTTTATGATTTCAGAAATATATATCAAATTTTATCAACATCTTTGTAGTAAGAGTGTAAAATATGTGGTTTAAGTGGTTATGTCAATAATTTTAGTAAAAAATAACTTGATGTGAACATGCCTATCTTACAGAAGTTTCTCAACTTCTGCGTCTATTTCCTCCTTAAAAGGGGCATTAGCAGTGTTTATCCCCAGAAAATAATTTCTACTTTTACTCTTTCTATGTATAATAACAAATAAGAGCTATACACAGGCATAAAAAAATCTTAAATTCCTATATATTCTGTGAAAATACGGTCAGGTCCAGCGTGGTATTCATATACAAATAGTAAGGTGGAGTCAATCAATTTAAACTGAAAAAGTGCCAAACCCGGGTTTCTAAAGCAATTTTCACAAAATACATAGGAATCTTAGGATTTATATGCAGTGTATCTCTTTTTGGTACTGTATATCAATCTAGGTAGTAAAAAAGGAAACAAATTTAAAAAGTAAAAAAAGGAAAAAAATAGAGCTAATGTCCCTTTAAGTTCCACCCAACTATCATATTCAACATCCATGGATATTCTTGCTTCTTTTATATTTGGTTGAATCCACCTTCTTGTGTCTTTTTAATGTAGAATCTGACAATATTTTTGTTCTTCCACGATTCGACTTTTACACATAAGTCATTTTCTTCGTCAACAGCTATATTTAGCGCATGCGCAAATGCATTCTCGGTTGAACTTACTGATAGGACAGGGCATATGAATAATTGGTGGGTTAACATCAAATTATTTCCTGGATGGAAGGAAATCAATTGTCGTCGTATCTCATTAATTCTAGACTATATTTAAATGATATAAAAAATCTCAGATACCAAAATATAAATCAATAGAATACAAATCCGGTAAAATGGACAAACACGGACCTATGGAAACCAAAAGGTGGGATCAGGTGTCATGGATGTTAAGATGTTAAGATATCCAACGGCGAAATAATATCTTTTTATTACAATTTAGGTCTAAGGATATATTTTTTTATCATTAAAATGACAGCCCGCGTGCTTTTGAAGTCCTTGCTTACAATCATGTTTTATTTTTCGAAATATGTTGCGTTACCTAATCTAAAGTGGCGGGAAATTATATCAATTGTGAGAAGTTATTCATCAGTTATTTTGATTTTAATTTGTCTATGGATTAACGGCGAATGTGACCGCTCAACAGTGGATGTTTATTTTTCCATGACACCTGGTCCCACTTCTGCAGGTTCATGTTGGCCAATGAATACCTTAATTATCCTCTGGGCCTACGTAAATGAATTGTCATTTTCAATGAATGTATTTTTAAAATGTTTTCTTTCAATATGTAGATCAATATTACTGTTTTCACCTAAAGAGACATTGGCTGTATTTACCAAAATTAATTATTTCTATCTTCTCTACTTTTACTACTTGCACTTGATGTTCAATAAAAAAATAAGAGCTAAACACAGGCATAAAATATTTTATATCCCTATATATTTTTTCAACTTAAGTTCAGGTCACGTGTGATATCCAAATACAAATAGTAATGATTGGTTAATCAATTGCAATTGAAAGAGTGCCAAACCTGGTTTTCACAAGCAATTTTCACAGAATATATAGGAATCTACGAATTTTTTTATGCCTGTGAATACATCTTTTTTGTTTTTGTATATCATATATATTGTATTGTATAAGCAGTAAAATAAATGGAGAAAAATGATAAAAAACAGTGCTTATTCCCCTTTAAATTTATGTTTTGTTGTTGTTGTTGTTGTTGTTGTTGTTGATGATGATGATGATGATGATGATGATGATGTTGATGTGATGATCTCTCTCTCTCTCTCTCTCTTCTCTATATATATACTATATATATATATATATATATATATATATATATATATATATATATATATATATATATATATATATATATATATATATATATATATATATATATATATATATATATATATATATATATGTGTGTGTGTGAGTGTTGTTTTCCTCACGCCACACTCAACCATTTTTCAGTCAAATGATGGCCGCCAGTTTGTAGTGATGGAGGAGGGAAACCGGTTACAATGTACCCGGGAAGATACCACCGACCGTCTTAAGACTTTGAGGGACTTAAGTTTTTTTTTCAGCCCGATTTTCTAACGACTAGGCCACTGAAGTTCCTACATAGATTCATATAATTCAGCCGATGGAACTTCCATCTTAGATTTTCGTATAGCTGTTTTGCGAACCACGTGTCTTAATTGGCGATGCTTTTTCTAAAACAATTTAATTACAATGAATGATTAATTTCAGTTATTCGAAACATTTTAAGACTTGGGAAACACCTGCGCTTTAAATCCATTTAAACTATGACGTGAGATTAATTAGCCGAAAATTACGTGATAAATCTCGTGCGCATTTTGATTTAATTATCAATCCAAACAAACAAAAATGCCCATCAACATAAATATTTGAAGATTTATTTTGACCTATCAGTCTTAAATTCCAGGACTGTAACTGAATGTAATGTTTATGGTAAAATAATGATAATTATTTATGATGGCAAACTGCGGATAGATAATTTTATTGAAATGATAAACGTCGAGGTTTGTACAAATTAATAAATAAAAACACCAAGAAGATAAACAGCATTTAAGCATGCATTCAATCATGAGTACATATCGTATCATAAAACAGCTGATTTAAGTGACGTCGTACCTGCGGATAAATTTCTGGGGCAAACAACTCCATCAACTATCAATGCGAGACAAAAACTAAACCGATTTGTACCACTTAAAATACATAAAGAACAAAGCATGGAATTAAAGTTGGATCATTTAATACAAAATAGATTAATTAAATAACAAATCAATAACATTTAAATCATTTTCGCAAACGAATTTTCACAAAATCGACCGGTTGGAGCAAGTTGTTTTTTTTTTATCAAAGTGTAGTGACGTCACGCAACGTTATTGAACATGTGACCGATAAACCTAAATAGTACCAGACATGTGTTATCATGTCAATATGCAGTCAATTAACAGATAAAATTAAGAATAATATCTATATGTCGAGTCCCAAATATCTTTATTATTGTTAATTATCGAGGAAATATTTCACAATATAAAATTTTAATTGACGCTAATTTATGTATATTTTGGGTTATTCAGGTTAGAGATTTTAGTACAATTTTTCACAAACATAGGCATTCGGGTGCTTTCCATCATGTATGCTGATCCATTCGGACCTCTTTAACATGGTCAGCGCAGGTCTAGTAATGCTGTGGTCATTATACTTCACATCGGGTTCAGCAGATTTGAATATTTGAAACACCGTCTTATCACCGTTGTCGTACTGCCATTGATCAGTCTCTGGCCAATAATTGCCTTGTATGTACATCATTTCGTCATCAAAATATTCTGTAATGAAATCATTATATCTGTATAAAAATCTACTGACATTTACAAATAAAACTTCAGTGCAACTTTAATGTTTGTTTTATTGTTGTTTTACATCGCGTTCATTTTTTTCAGTTTGGAGATTTCAACAGCTATGGGTAAAATGCCATACATTTTTCTTTTTATTTAATTGTATTATAAAAAGCTCTCATTCCTCACTTGTTTTATTTCAGTTTGAGTGTTGACTTACGTCAGGTCATGTGGCCGGTTGCCAATGGAAGCACACTCCTCCCTGACACCTGACCCCACTTCTGGGTTTTTCAAAGCTCTGCGTTTGTCTAAAATGACGTGTAATACATTTAATTGTTCTCTGTGATTTTTACGAAATATTACGAAAGCATGAAAGAAAAGTCATAATAATGACAATAAAAAATACCGATTTATTTATATTTTTCATCAAATCTAGTGTTGATAAAAATACACTCATACAGAAATACATGTATTTGTAATGAACAATTTTTTTTAAAAAGCAGAATTTGTCCATTTGTCCTAATTTATAATTGACGTCATACACAAGGATGAGACAATACATTGTCTTTTTGGTCAATGGATTCCCATGTTGATCGAAGCAAAGGTTAGTTATACATGTACATGTAATTTGTTTTTGATTGACTTATTTTCACCAAGCAGCTACAACTCAATAGCTAAACATCTTATTCTTAAACTCATTCACCCCTAAAGACACATTTGGACAGGTATAAGCCATTGATTTACAGACGAATTCATTATTTTTCAGGGGTTGATGACTTAACTGTCGCTCATTTCGACTAAGCACGCAATGTATTTTTAAAATATTTATATTCATCGTCTCATCTTTGTTAATCATTGTTATAACACCATCATCGTAAAACCATTATCCGGGATCGGTATGCTCTTTCCTACCCGTGGTTTCATGTGCCCGAAATCGTTCGTATCTAACGAATACTTATAAGGAGTAGGTGTGTACAATTCATCCAATCACAGTAGTTGTGATCGTCAACGGAAGTTATTGCATAGGCTGTTGATCTAATAAAATCCCGAAATCCTGTAAAAGCCTCCATCTGATTGATTGACGAATGCAATTACCACTTACTCAAAATTTACTGAGGCTTTATGAATAATAGAAATATGCACAAATGATTTCGAGCACATGAAACCGTGGATTTACGACGATGACATAACACAGGCACTGGTTGTTGCAAACAGCAAGGGCGCTTATTTATTACCACGGATAGGCCAGTACTGATAAACTTTTGTCGATCGTTCAGAAGTCGAACAAAAACGTGACTGACAAGTTGCAAAATATTTTCATCATAAATTAAAGATTCATTTATATTCTGGAAATTCATTTTTTTCTGTTTCTTGAGGAAGTCAAAGTCGAAATTCCAGGGGTATTTTTGCAGTGTCTCTAATACTAGTCTGTTCTAGTGAATGTAAGTACCCCAAGAGAGATTACCTCTATCATCCCTAATATAACATAATCGTCTGAAACAACAGAAAACTATACCACTCATACATATTCGGTGGTGAAAGGTTAAAAAACATATATTGGTAAAACCTTTAACTTACCAAGATATTCTTGAAAATGAAGTTGTTTTGTTTCATTGTCCAATCTCAGTAGAGATGCTTCCTGTTCTTTGCAATGATGTTTAGCCGCCCAGAACTGCTTACTCTCGAGACCAGAAAACAACCTGTAGCAGGAGTTGAATGCCCGATTTTGAATATATCCGGAATGGAAAGGGCACTCAGCTTGAAAAGGGTAAAAAAGAAAGTGATAAAATATGTATAATTTTACAAATTGCAAAACCACAGATCACCAGGTGTCACAAACGTGACACAAAAGCTCTTACCAATTGATTTAAAGTCAACGGTCCGTATGCATATAAATTGCACATTCCAGTTAAAGGGGCATTTAGCTTTGTTTTTTCTCAATTTTCTTTCTATTTTTTTTACTATTTAGATTGATGTACAATAGCAAAAAATAAAGAGAGCTACAAATGCCCAAAAGTTGGTTTTTTCTAATTCCTGTATTTTTTTTTTTAAATGCTTGAGAAACCAGAGTTTGGCACTTTTTCAATTGCACTTTAAAAGTATCTACAACAATTTGCACAATTTTGATTAAATTGGGAAAACAAATGGATAACAATAATTATTTATTGATGTGTTTATTGCTGTGTAAGTATATTTGTGATTTGGTTCATGAATATTTATTAGTAGGGCCTACGTGCATTTACATAATTACAGTAATTGAATTGCAACGTCGATGTTATAAATATTCACATCTTATGTTTTCAAAGGTTCTTGTTCCCAGATTGTCAAACACAAAGGTCGAATTCTTATTTTCACGTTCCATTACGTATGCGATAAATATTTGATACATTCAACATAATAAAGTAAAAATGAAGAAGTACCAATTGATCATCGAATTTCAAAGTTCATCAAAATACGACTAATTAGATATAAAAATGATCTCAACATGAAGAACAATTGCGAATCCCAAACGGGATAGGAGCAGGTGCCCGGGAGGAGTCAGCAATGTCTGCCAGTATAATGGCCTTTGTTTAATTTGCCAGTTCGCATTATGCCACAATTTTTAAAAGTCCACTTTTTAAATTTTACACTAATAAAGTAAAACCTCTTTATAAATGTCCCTAGTTTCATTTGTCACATCGCTTTACACTACCTGTTACCATCCGAGTTATAAATGCCATATTTGTGCTGAATAAATGGTGGGAGTATAACGAGGTTTTACTGAAGACAAAAAACATACATTTTGGTATTTTTGGTAAAATTGGTGTATCTCATCTGAAGTCTGTGAATTTATCAACGATACAAAATTCTTGGAGGAATAATGTGAATGTCTGTATTGTATATTGGAAAAGAAAACTAGAATATCAGATAAATGAAATACATACATGTGGGTAAAATTTATCGTAAAGTAAGCTCATTTGAGGTTAAACTGACTTTTTAAAAACGTTTTCTTTACAGGAAATTTATTATTAAGTAATAATTGATCTTTATATAATCTTCATTTGAAAAGGAGAATAAACATCGACCGATCAATCGATAGATAGATAGATAGATAAGATAGATAGATAGATAGACGGGAAATTAGCAATCAAGCTATACGATAAACGCGACGATTTCGGCTTTCCCATCGTAAATTTTCCACATTTAAGTAGTAATATCCCTCACTCACCTGCATATGGAGTTTATATTTCACAAATGATCCGATATGCCAGGGCGTGCACAACATATGAAGATTTCATATACAGAGGTAAACTACTCACGGGACAAATTATTGACACAGGGATATCGAAAACCGCGTTTAATGTCAACGTTCCGCAAATTTTATGGTCGGTATAATAGTCTTGTTTGCGACTACTCTGTTTCACTAAGTGAAATGTTGAGTTGCATTTTCGTTGGCGGTTGTTGAGACGTCTGTACCAATTGTGACGAGGATACACTCCTCACGTGTTTCATTGGACTTGACTGTGGACTCACGGCGGGTGTGACCGGTCGACAGGGGATGCTTACTCCTCCATGGCACCTGATCCCACCTCTTGTTTCCAGAGGTCCGTGTTTGTCCATTTTTACCGGATTTGTATCTATGTCCTGGACATCCTATTGATTTATACTTTGGTATCTGAGATTTTTATATAGATAGATAGATAGATAGATAGATAGATAGATAGATAGATAGATAGATAGATAGATAAATAGATAGATAGATAGATAGATAGACAAATAGATAGATTGATTGATAGATAGATAGATAGATGGATGTATAGTTGGATACACAGACAGACGGATAGATAGATGGATGGATAGTTGGATGGATGGATAGATAGATAGACAGACACACTGATAAATAGATGAATATTGTATCTTACCGGTATATACAACAAAATATTGCCATCCAGGTTCTGTTCGATATAACACTGTATTTCCTGGCTTTTCTGGGAATACAACCTCGTGTAGTACACATCGTTTTAGTTTATGATGATAGAAAAAAGACATACATCTCTCCCGCATGAAGCAACAAACCGCACAAGTTGCTCGGTTTTTTATTTTGTATTGCGATGCCAGTGGGATGTTACTGTTGACCAGCACATTTTTCAAACGTTTGTCTTCGGTTGCCCACATATGATGAAACGGTTCATTACTGGTTATAGTACGTACATTGATGCAAATAGTGATATATACAATAGATAATATCTTATCACATTTCATAGTGAACGAGTAATAAATACTACTGATTCTGTTGAGCTAGTATTGTTATTGAATGCTTCTATCACATGGTGAAATATATCTATATAATGATTATAGAGATCGTTATTAGCATGTACTGTGAGTGGCCAAAAGTTTTCGTCTCTTTTGAGTGTTCTTGACTTTCTGTTTCATAAAACTGGTTAAAAAAGACATGGAAATGTAATTTCTACACGGAATTTCATACTTTATCTCAATGACCGCTGTGCTCACATTTAGACTCACCCGAATCAGTAACTGAAAAGTTTATTGTCAAGATGAACAAGCTAACATTTGAATGTAAAATCATTTTGAAATTTAGATTTTAAATTATACACTCCTGAATTCTGACTTTGGACGTCACCATTCTTTGAAATGGATGAGTCCAAATGTGGCTTCAGGGGTCAATAAGTTAACACCTACAGTTGACAAATATTCAGAAATATTTTGTATGCATTCTTTTGGTTTTAGTTTTCAAAAGGTAACCTGTATAATAGAGGCAATATAAAATGACGTATCCTGAATACTAAATGAAAGGAGATTGTGGTGTAAATGTCGTCATTTCAGTATTTTGTATATACCGTATAAACAGAAATTTTAACGAAGATTCAATTCTGACATTATTAGCAAAATTGAATACCGCCAACCAGTTAAAAATTATTATTATAAAAATTATATACCATAAATTTAGGACAAAACGCTAAATTTGTGTCTCGCAAAACTTTCCACTTATACGGTTCATGTAATTTCATGACTGATGTGTCATTTGGGATAAAGAAATAAATAATTTGAAATTGAAAAAATTAATATATATATATATATATATATATATATATATATATATATATATATATATATATGTGTGTGTGTGTGTGTGTGTGTGTGTGTGTGTGTGTGTGTGTTTTTAAAAGTCAGCAGAAAAATATATTCAAATATTAACTATATTTCTATAGCAAAACGTGAGACAAGACAATTGGAGATTAAATTACTTTCATATTATATTTTGATAAAGTAACTGAAAAAAAATCGAAAACGTCCATTATTACTGGCCAGTAACTGTAATATGCATATTTTGACGTCGGAATTGTTGGTTCAAATCACGTGGAAAGAGTACACATCGTTTTCTCTTTTACCCACATGATGTTGACTCTCATTACATCCTGGGTTGCGGAAGATTGAGCTCGTCCTATCATTACAATATTGTTAATTTTGCATTTAAATTTCCAATTAACTTTATGAGAAAGAATAGCAATCTTTGTATTTTACGACTCATTTACGGCTAATTTATAATCTACATCTCGTTCGCTATACTCGGGAATGTAGCCATGATTTAAAAAGAATTTTAAACAGTTAATTATCAAGGGAGAAAGAATTCAAAGATGAAAATAAAAATGTGATGTTTACAAACAAATAGTCCAATGTTCAAATCAGTTAACCGAATGAATCCACACTCGGAAATCAATGACGGATGTTTTAGAAGAATGTCGTTCAGTTTGATTGGATTTGAAAAAAAAGCAAGTGATAAAATATAGTTCTTTGTCGCTATTGATCTCTATACTTCATTTACAACGGGTTAAACAAACAAAAAATGAAAATGGTAAATTCACTTTTAACTCTGTTATAAAGGACATTGCTCACATAGACTGTTCAAACCGGCACGTATTACATACGATAATTGTTCTGAACACAGAAACGTCTTTTCCTTAAACTTAAATTTACAAACAAGGGTATAGACGCTTTAAACATTTACAATGTTCCCTATCACAAAACAATTTCCGTCCTGTGTTCCGCCACATCTAAAATGAAGACAACGCCTTGCATTTCATAGAGTTACACCCCTAGTATTGCATCCAAAATATTTAATTACAAACATGTGTTACAGTGCCTATACATCCTGATTACATTACCAACATGTACTGGTCCCAGCAGACAAAGCCTCATATTTGTAAGGCACATTAGTTTATGATAAGAACTAGGGTTTAATACGAATTCCGGTAATCCTACATACACACGTAGCCCACTTTCAAAGGACGAGATCCTTCAAAACCATATGTTATTAAGATGCTCATTTGCTTTACCTACAATCGATACTGATTTTGAGCTTCCATATTTATTCAAGATTTTAATATGTGTCCTGGTCATCCTGAATATTTCTATTTTGGTATCTGAGATTTTTATATTGGTATACATTCTGGCAAATGTAAAGTCCAAACATGTTATATGCAACAAATACAGGTATAAAAATCACCGACACCAAAGTATAAAGCGAAAGAAGGTTCATGAGACAATATACAAATCAGATGAAAATTGGACACACACAGACCTCCAGAGGTGGGTTCAGGTGCTATGGAGAAATAAACGTCTCCTGCGGACCAGTCCCACCCGACGTGAGTCCTCGGTTAAATTCAAATGAAATAATTGAAAAATGAATCCTTGTATGTATAGATGAGGTTTTACATCAAACTATCAAACTAATCATAAGGCAGTTCAGTAAATACCACAGCAATGGCTCCACTAAACCTTTATCTTTACTCCTTACCAAGATACTGACAGTCGTTAAGGAGAATTTTCAGCAATAATGTACTATTGCTTTTTCCAGGTGCGGTGTAAATCAATTGAGGATACTTAAGGATTGTTTTTCATTTGTTTGAAAGCATTGAGCATAAATGCAATGAATTATGGAAAAAAATTCTGTGCTGCACATTGAATTTTTTCCATAATCCATTGCATTTATACTCAATGCTTTCAAAAAATGAAAAACAATGCTTATATTTATATATATTACCATTCTCTGTGAATCTGTAGTCTGCTGGTTACGAAATTCATTCTATGTAATTGGATTTGCGGTGGGAGTTTTTCATATGACGTAACAGCTAAACAGCTGTGTGAGACGAAAAGTAGTTCCCCTTTTTCTGCCGGCAATAATAAATGGAATTAAGGTTTATTTTCTTATTTACATATCATTTTGAAAGAAACAAGTGATATTGAAAATTTTGAATAAGTGTCAGATTTGTTTTGAAGTTATTTAAAAATATTCGTCTGCTTGGTAACCGGAAGGTTAAATTTGTCAGAAGAGAATTGAAAATGCAAATGGACCCGCCCATGAGTATGCTGTATAATGTATTTACAATGAATTTGCGTTTGAATTTTGATATATTACTAATGGGATATACCATAGAAAGTTTGAGTGTGACTAACGAGAAGAGAGACAGCTAATATCAATTCATAAATTTTTTCCAGTCAGCTGGGAACCATGATGACTGATTGGTACGTAAATTACGTAAGTATTTCACACGGCCTGATTTCACACAATGCGAGTGACGAATTGTTTCTGATAGGAATATCCGGTGAAGGTAAACAAATCGACCTGTTTATCAGAGATGCTTGACAAAGTTGCACTAGGCCCAACTCTCTTTTTTCTGTCAGCCTGTAGGCTGTACAATGTGCTACAAGATATAGTCTTGTGTTTCCGATTTCTTTCTGTGATTTTTATTTGTTTTGTGGTAGGCCTAATGTATGGCTTTTAAGATTAAATATATAAGAAATAAAGATGTGATATTCTATTCTCTATTGATTCGTTCATGTATTATTACGCTGAAAAGTAAAGCGGTTAATAATCGGGGTATGCGACTGCAAATACACAATATACAATATATCGCTCTATATACTTGCAATGAAGGGAACTGCAATCGGTATGTAAATATTTAAAAATAGAAAATTTAAAGACACACCAACTTTCTCAAATCCAAAGCATCAAAACATACGACGTTTCTACTCTTTACACAACAAATCCACATGCAAAATTTCAAGACGGACTTCTTTACATCATCAACAACTGTTTTTTCACCAAAGGTGGTACCCGAAAAATGAAATATCATGTCATAATACTTATTAAATCCAACACCACTCTGATTCTACTCATATAAATACACTGAAGTTAGTTCTAGGTTGAAGTACAGTTTGAAGTGCACTGTTGTTATTTAGATGATTGTTTTATTTTTAATACTATGATAATACAAAATTAATGAAGTTCAAAGAAAATTAAAAACAAAATATGGACCCAGACACTTCATTTACCATGGAATCAATTAAAAATAAAATTCCCTTTATATATACCTTACACGAGCTGTGAAAATAAATATCAAATTGATATATCCTATGCGACCGCGCTTGTCGTTGCTAAACTTCAGTACATGAAAATAAACACCAACTGTCCAGCCACAAAAGTTAGCTTTTGGACTAGACCGTGAAGCTGCCTAAAACCATGGTTATTACATAATTTTACACGACAGTAATATTTTAGACTTACTATCTGACAAACTAAACAGATATCTTTTTTATAACAGGATTTATAAACGCATTTGACAATGTTTTTGTCTTATTGTTTAGAATGTTAAGTAAATCGACTTGATAACCTAATAAATACATAACAACAACTGGAGCCGGCCTGGTTCAGTCGTTAGCGCGCTCGACACTTGATCGTGTGAGGTTGTGAGTTCGAATCCAGCGGGCGGCAGGTTGATTTACTGTCCTTCGGATGAGACAGTAAAAACCGAGGTCCCGTGTCGCAGTAGGTGTCGGCACTTAAAAGAACCCTCAATGCTCAATGGCCGTAAGTGCCGAGCATAGACCAAAATTTGAAGCCCTTCACCGGCATTGAAATTTTGGTTATATGGTCTCCATATGAGTGAAATATTCTTGAGTATGTCGTTAAACATCAATAAACAAACAAACATAACAACAACTTCCAGCCACAATTGTCGCCTAGAGCCAGTACAGCTCACCTCGACCTAATACGACTGTACTCGGGCATTATACAGGTTCAATATGAAAACACCCATTTAATAACACTATGATATCTAGTACACTTTGGTTTTTGTTTTAAACCTTGAAAAATGCCTAATCAAAACGAAGTCGAGAAGACGAGAGACATAGGCCCAACGTTAAGTTTTTGTTACCAGCTTGCTTTTCACTAAATATTGGTGCTAGGTTAATGATATTGTGCCAGGATGTTCCTTGGGGGTCTTGCGTTGATATTGTGGAGTTTAATTTGGAATATCTTTTATTACTTTTGGAATTCTTAACATTTTTTTGACAGTGTCTTTGCAAAACTTTGCTGTGTTTGTTTTTGTTACAGGCTTACTGTTCAGTTGAAATTGGTGCCAGCTTGGTGATAATTCGTCTAGATGTCCCTAGGGGATCAACATTAATGCTGTGAAGGATGATTGGGAAAATTACTTTTATTATTTTTGTTTGTTTGTTTGTTTTTGTTTTGTTTTGTTCGTGTTGTTGTTTTCTTTTGGAAAAAATAACGTTTTTTGGACTTCCTATTTTTTGCAAAAATTTGTAGTGTCCAGATCAATTTTAAGTTTTTGTTACAGGTTTGCTGTTCGGTTAATATTGGTGCTAGCTTGGTGATATTTGGTCTGGATGATTCTGGGAGTTTAACATTGATGTTAAGAAGTTTGAGTGGAAACATGTTTTTGATTTTCTTGGAATTTTTATGTTTTTGGACTTACTGTTTCATGCAAAACTTTGCTGTCTTCAGATCAATGTTAAGTTTTCATTAGGGTCTTGGTTCTTGGTTAATGATAGTGTTAGGTTGCTAATAATTTGGATGAAGGTTTAATTAGGGTAGAACGTCAGTGCTTATTGATGTGCATTGGGCTCTTTAGAGGGATATATGCCGAACCCCCTCAAATCTATTCTTTTATGTATTTCTTGAAAACCATTCAAAAGTCTACCCCTAAAACATATATATTCTTGTTTGTTTTGGGCAGACACGTTTATTGCTGTATGATAGGGTCCTGTCCACCCCCATGAAATTATGTTTTTACTTTTAACTTAAAAACCGTTCACAGCCCCACCATTAAACCATATATATTATTGATCGTTATAAGGCAACATATTTAGTGGTATATCGGGTTTTGGGGGGTCCTGTTCTACCCTCTGAAATATACATTTTTACTTATGACTTAAAAACCGTTCACCGTCCCACCCTTAAACCCTATATATTAATGATTGATATGAGAAAACACATTCAGTGGTGTATGTGGGGGTACTGCACCACCCGCTGAAATATATATATTTTACTTATAACTTCAAAACCGTTTAAAGTCCCACACTTAAACCATATATAGTATTGATTGTTATGGAAAGACACATTTAGTGCTGCATATAGGTGTCTTGCCCCACACCCTGGAATATATATTTTAAAACTTGAAATACATTCACATCCTTTCCTTTCCTCATCCTTTTTAGAGGTCCGTGTTTGTCCATTTTTACCGGATTTGTATCTATGTCCTGGGTATTCTATTGATTTATACTTTGGTATCTGAGATTGTTTCAGATTTTTACCACCGAGTATGTATCACTGCTGGTGGACATGTTGTTCCCGAGGATACTTGTCACTTGGTACATATACATTTAATGCATAAACAAGTACCAAAAAATTGAATACTGGATGGCACGGCGCCCAGTATAAAAAGGTGTCCTTCTGTGAAGTCTATCGGGAGCACAGACTCGCAGAGACTGTTTGCTGCTCCTAGGGTTGTCCTTCGGGACATTAACAACTCATCAATTATACAGTCAAAAGATGACCAGTTATGGTATAAACAAAATAACGCTTATGTTCCCATATAAAATTGTCAGATTCAACTTGATGACATTTTTGATAGTTCATTTTCTAATAATATACCAGCAATTTCAAAATGTTCTGTCAAAAATTGTAAAACATGTCATATATTAATAACTGATCAAGGGTTCAACAGCAATCTGACAAATAAGCATTACAACACCAGAAGCTGGGATCATCTAGACTGCAAATCATCTAACGTTGTTTACGGAATTGAGTGTACATTGTGTGGTTTGATTTATGTTGGCGAAACTAAAGGGCCCTTAAATAAAAGAGTATCTGGTCATCGATTCGAGATTAATAATGGGGGTAACCAGATACTCTATCGACATTTCAACTCCCTTGACCATTCCATCTTATCTATGAGAGTGCGTGTCATTGGAAAAATATACCACTGGACCAACAATCCCACCGTGAGTACCCCCTTCCATAGACAACGTGAAGAATTTTGGATTAAACAGCTTGGCACTGCATATCCCTATATCCAAAGTGTATGCAATCTATCAAGCCCACTGTGTAATGGTGTTAATGTGATGGAACTTTTTAATTCTAATGTAAGACGTAAACGTAGTCACGGACATCGTTCATACAACCGACCCTACATACATGATGTCACTTTTTCATCTCTTTTACCTTACGTTAACAAAAATTTGGGTCTTTATCACATTCGCAGCAAACTTTATTCTGTTCCTTTTACAATTCTTAATGAACTTTTTCAGGAAGCAAGAATGAACCCCTACACGGATTCTTCAACCCCACAATACATAATGGACATCGCTTATCACAGACTGTTAAAGCCTACACGCGTTACAAACGATGGCTGTTCTGAACAGAAACATCTTTTCCTTAAACTAAAATTTACAAATAAAGGCATAGACGCTTTAAACATTGGCAATGTTCTGAATCACAAAAAAGTTCAGTCCTGTGTTCCACCATATTTTAAATTGAAGAACACACCTTGCATTTCATATAGCTATACACCTAGCATCACATCCAAGCTATTCAATTACAAACAGGTTTTGCAGTGCCTGGACATCAACCATCTTCTACACAACACTGTCACATGTTCATGTGCTTCATCTCCTTTCAAATACAGTCCTATCGGGCATGTCATCACCGGCGATGTTTTTATTGTTAAAAATGAAAGCCTCAAAAATCTTATTTTAAGGGGCCATAAATACCGGGAAGCCCGTTCTTTTAATTGGCGTCAGAATTTCAGTTTAGTTATGAATTCTGTCGAAGATTATGCCAGACGATGGACCAAGCATGAAGACGTAGAACCAGACACTTTGTCTGAATGGCTAAAAGTCACACGATGGTTGATAAAATCTCGTATCCGAAAACTTAAAAGGACTATGAAAACACGTTATCCCTCTGTATTTAGTGATTACATGACCAATATGTACTGGTACCAGCAGACAAAGCCTCAAATAATATAGTTTTTATTTGTAAGGCACATTACTATAATTGTTTATTAGAAGAACTTGGGTTTAATACGAATTCTGGTAATCCTACATACACACGTAGCTCACCTTCAAAGGACGAGATCCTTCAAAATCACGTGTCCGCATCACGCTCATTTGATAAACCTACAATGGATACCGATTTTGAGCTACCATATTTATATTGGATACCTAAACTTCATAAAACCCCATATAAGCAAAGATACAAAACAGGATCCAGCAAATGTTCTACCAAATATTTATCTTTACTGTATTCCTTAATAAGAGACTGACAGCCGTTATGGAGAAACTTCAACAATACTGTACAGTTGCTTATTCCGGTGTGAATCAGATGTGGATACTAAAAAATTCTAAACAGCTTTTAGAAGGCACACGATTGTTCTCATATCCACAGTATCAAAACATACGACTTCTCTATTCTTTACACAACAATTCCACTAAAAAAAATTAAAAGAGAGACTTTTTAGCATCATAGACAACTGTTTTTTCACTAAAGATGGTACCCGAAAATTTAGATATCTAGTGATTGGCTATCAGGATACTTAATTTGTCAAACACCACTCTGATTCTACACATAAATACACTGAAGTGGATATAAAAACATGCTGGAATTTCTAATAGACAATATATTTGTAATGTTCGGAGACGTGGTCTTTCAACAAACTGTCGGCATTCCTACGGGAACCAATTGTCCCGCTTTATTGGCCGACCTGTTCCTTTATTCATATGAAGCAGACTTCATTCAGAAACTGCTGAATCAAAAGAAGAAAAAGTTAGCCGTGTCCTTTAATTTGACATTTAGATATATTGACAACGTTTGTCAATTAATAATGACAAGTTTCATATATTTGTCAATGCGGTATATTCCGGCGAACTAGAAATTAAAGATACAACATAATCAAGCACACACGCTTCATACTTAGACATTTTACTTACTATAGACGCAGACGGGAAAATACAGAGGTAAACTACTCACTGACAAATGATTGACACAGGGATATCGAAAACCGCGTTTGATGTCGAGGACGAGTGTGACGATGATTCGCTCCTCACTTATTTCATTTGGACTTGACTGTGGACTCACGGCGGGTGTGAACGGTCGATGTGAGTTGCATGGGTCAATTGTATGCCTAGGAAATGCATGGCGACTCTGTGCACAGAAAGTATGGAGGGATCTTACTTTGGACGGACTTTTGGTTTGCTATTCTTCAATACATCATTGTCCTTATTAGCAAATTTGATAATTTAAGTATACCACTGAGTGAGTTAGCAAACGTATTTCCCGAAGCGTCGGTCTTTCGTAATGATAATTGGTCAGTCCGCTTTATATATATAGTGACAAGCTCAAAAAGTATCAACGACCTTGGATTTTGCTTTCCAGTATTAGAAATGTGAACGGTCAGCGTTAGATTATGGGATCCCAGGGACTGATAATTGCTTATCAGGGATTATATATTGATGACGAAGTCAGCGATTGTCTTATAACTTCTAACCTTGACCACTGTTTTTTTTCTCTGCCAAAGAGCACCCCTGGAGTATTCATTGGGGTTTCCTATATAGTTATTGGTTAGAGAGACTTCCGGTTCCGGTCTGCTGGCAGTCACAATTATACCTTTCTGTTTATATTGCTTTTAAATCATCCTGCAACTCAATAAAGAAATAACCAAAACATTAGTTTTAAGTGAAAATGTCCTGTACGCATGTCCGGAAGAAATACAAAATAACAGAAATTGAAGATGAATTATAACATTATGATCCTCTACTTGACCGTCTTTATATAAGCATTTATGTTCAAACTCACTGTAACAAAATTACGATGATGTATAAACACTCGAGTCCTTTTATAGTCTCACAAATGACGTTTCATAGCTTATCACGCAATGATCCGGAAGTATATTCATTTCGCGAAACTAACGGCTATTATAAAGTGGTTTATGGGTAAATTATAATAATCAAACTTCGTCCTCTACCAAATTAAGTTTAACAGATTTTCCACGTGAATACTACGAAATGCAAATGAACTATAGGTGATAAAAATCATCAAAAAACAAAAACAAACAAACAAAAAAACGAACGATTTTTGTTTTTCATGATACATGTATTGGAGCAGAAGTTTGGTTTACATTTCTGAAGCTTATTTAAACGGGGACATTGAAAGACTTTATAATCATGTGTATTGAATTCTATGCTAATAGTTAATTCAACTTCTGGTACTATTGTCTTTTCCTGGTTACAACAATATGTGGAATGATTGTCAATATTCTAACAGTTGGAATTATTACTATATTTAGAGAACTTCACACACCGACATATACCGTTACTGCTTTATTAT
>BROG01001120.1:0-35000 GCA_030159075.1 Atrina japonica
GGATTGTGATACAGTAACCAAACAGACTGTAAATTCATATATCTAAGGGTTGCTCACACTTCACGGACATCACATGGCCCTGGGGGGAGGGGTGGGGTCATAATGTAGGACATTGCAATATTTATTTGCCAGCATAAAAATTTGATGGGGCCGGGGGCATTTGTGTTTCACAAACACATCTTGTTACTTAAATGTGGAAAGTTGACAATAGGAAAGTCAAAACAATCACATTTGTCGTCTGTGTCTATAGTAAGTAAAATGTCCAAGTAGGAAGCAAATGTATTAGATTATGCGGTGGCTTTAATTTCTAGTTCGTAGGAGTATATCGTATTCACATACGTATGAACATTGTCATATTGATTTACAAAATGCTGTCGATATATATTTAAATGTCAAATTAAAGGCAACGGCTAACTTTTTCTTCTTTTGATTCAAAAGTTTTTGAATGAAATCTGCTCCATAGGTCGGCTATTGTAATAAAGTAGCACTATTGGTTACCAATAGAAAGCTGGCGGTTGTAAACCGTTTGCTGAAATACTTTATCTCCAAACACTACATGTATGTTGTCTATTAGAAATCACAACATCATTTTACGAGGTGACGTAGTCAGATCTTCTAGTAATAAGTCCGACTCAAAATGGCGGACTACCTAGTAACTGCGATTTATGTTTGTTTGTTTGTTTGATGTCCCACTCAAGAATTTTTCACTCATATGGAGACGTCACCAAATGCCGGTGAAGGGCTTCAAATTTTGGCCTATGCTCGGCACTTTTGGTCATTGAGCACTGAGGGTTCTTTAACGTACCGACACCTACTGTGACACGGGACCACGGTTTTTACTGTCTTATCCGACAGACAGGAAACCAACCTGCCGCCGGCTGGACTCGAACTTCACGATCAAGAGTCGAGCGCGCTACCGACTGAGACAGGCCGGCTCAACTGCGATTTATATATTGTCAATTGTCTTGAATGTAGTGACTCCTACGAACCATTTTCCATTGGATCATGAGTGATAACTTCAGTACGTTGATATTTGATGCGAGACTTACCCATGTTGGATCGCTAGTTACCCGTGTTAGATCGCTAAAAGGGTCGAAACTTAATCATCTTTTATTTCTTTTACTTTTAATCATCCGCTCAAAAATGGAGTTCATTTATATCAGTTTCAGTGTCATTTTGTGTTGAATCAGAGTGATTTTGGATAAAATAAGTATCATGGTAACCAAAGACTAGGTATTTAAATTTCTGAGCACCACTCTTTCTGAAAAACAGATGTCGATGATACCAAAAATTTCTGTTTTTAATTCATTATGCGGAGCTGTTGTATAAAGAGTGGTAAAGTCTTGACACCATGACATTTTAGAAAAAAACCATGTCTTTAAATTCAAATAAGGCTGTTTGTTTTTTCAAAGTACACTTATCCACATCTGATTTACTTTGTTTCTGGGTTAAGCAAATGTACAATATTTTTTTCTTGACGACTGTCAGTATTTTGGGACATTTGGTGCATCTTGCTGTGAATCTCTGTTTTTATGGGATTTATGAAGTTTGGGTATTCAATATAAACATGGTGACTCAAAACCAGTATCGGATGAAAGTACATCTAACGATTGTAACACTAATACGGTATTGCAAAAACAGAACTTATGACATAGCAGTCGATGATAATGGTTTATCTTAGGTAATGCATATGAAAAGGATGGCACTTTTTATATAAATACTAGAAACAAGTGCCTGAATCTGGAATATTAAAATGTCAGATCACGTGATATATTGGTTCGTCTGACCCGATGGGCCACATGGGCTATTTCCGTGGCCCAATATGTCCGTTGCCCATCTATTATAGAGAACAATTGTGAATCCCCAACGGGATAGGACCAGGTGTCCGGAATGAGTCAGCCGTATCTGCTAGCATGACACGCCCATCGCAAGTGTTATATGGAAACCTCTCGAGTTCGGCCAAAAAGTCAAATTCAATGAAAGAAAGATCACTGAACAGATTTCAACCAAAGTTATCGGGAAGCTTGTTCTAAATTTGCATGGTGATCGTATTAAATAAAACTAAATAGGATTCCGTTTAACATAGCCGTTGATACCCAGGTCTATATGTAGCACAGCCGTTGATTTCCAAGTTTCAATTTTAACACAGCCGTTGATTTCCAAGTTTCTATTTAACACAGCCGTTGATTTCCAGAAACCATTCAGTGTTGGTGTTGTGTGTCATCTATGCGAAGCTTAATCTAAACATGTTATTCAGAAATGTATACCACGGTGAAAAGAAATCAATCATTGACTTCACCTTTTTCAATTAGCGCGTAGCAATGACTGAAACAACTAAAATGACCGGGCTTATATTTCTAGAATAAGAATCAAGGTATGAAACACTAGTCTGCAATCGATTTGAAATAGAACAGGGAAAATCATTTATTTCTCTGATATGCCAACGTGTGCCATTATTATGCTAGACCAGCTTTATATAACGAAGTAGAAACCATTGCATGGTCTTGTATTTTGTTTTCCTAAACAATGCAATGCTAGAACTACAAATAATAATTATACTAGAAGTAAAATTGAAGAAGTACCAATCAATAATCAAAACTCAAGTCCATTATAACACGACGAATTAGATGTGCAAATGGTCTCAACATGAAGTACAATTACGAATTCCAAACGGGATAAGACAAATATGACATCAACAATCAATCTTCCCAATAGAAATAATACTAATAGATTCTCTTATAGAATATCAGTTTTAACTTTTGCAAGCATGTCTAATGATACGAATAGAAACATCTATGTGGTTTTGTATTTGTTACACCCCCTTATTATTATTATTTTTTTTTTGTACTTACATGTAATAATATACACAAATATAACACCCATTGTCTTTTTTAAGACGCCATCAAATATTTTGGACGGATGAAATTCCATTTAGAAAAGTATCTAAGCGGATTTTTTGTATACAACTGCAATGCAATACGGTTGCATATTGCATGGGGCTCATTATAACTGGATGATACATGTATATGAGAAGTTATAGAATTCAGTAATTTTGTTCATGTTCAGTAGTTGATTGATTGTTGATGTCATATTTGAGTGACATTTGGATTTGTATGTATAACATCATTTTCACACAAGTCTTAGTATTATATTCTGGACATCCTGAAGATTTATACTTTGGTATCTGACATTTTGATATAAGATAACTCTGTTTAATTAACTTAATAAAAATAATTTGGTCATGAAATGGTATTCATTGAAAATTTTCCACAAGTGAAAAAAGCTATACAATTTTGTTTTTCGACGATATATGTGTTGCATTATAGTGTAACTTGAAACTTGATACGATTGCTAAGTACAGAAAATTATTAAGAACTTTTGTCATCTTAGTAGATGACTAACTGAAGTACACATATCCTAGAGATTCATTATTGTAACTTGTTGTCTTTCACTATGTCAGTAACTTACATTTTGTATCTTTAGCTGTATGATATATAATGGATGTTACTTATCTTGAGATATACACGTCGTATGATCTTTGATGAAATGAACTACTGAATATCTGGAACTTTTCGCCCTTTTACGACAGAAAACATATTCACTGTGTCTTAAATTCGCCCTAAACCACAGTAGTTTCATGGATGAATGTATTTCGGTGTTTCATTTATTAAGCTTGAAAATTTTGCTCTCATTTTAAATTTGCTCTCTCATCTAAGAGCAAAAGTGGCGAAATTAAAACGGCAGCGAAAATGTCCAGATATATATATATATATATATATATATATATATATATATATATATATATATATATATATATATATATATATATATATATATATACTGGCAGGGGATCAATTCTCGCCACAATTATGTGATATGTAGAATTGGTCCCCTACCAGTATACATATGTATATCATTAGAATGTGTGTAATCACTAGTTCTAAAGCCAGTCAACGTCATATATAGGTATCGTAAGGTATTATGTAATTCAGATGGTAACCTGTAACCTTTAGTTAACATTTACTTAATCGATCACAATTCATCTCTTAAATTGTTTCTGTATAGTTTGTTTCAACAGAGCTATGAGCCATTCCTTATTTTCAACTGGTTTGAAATAACGAGCCAAAATTTCGTATTGAAAGATTATTTTGTATACAATCAATCCATTTTAAATGAGACATATTGCCATAATTAACCGACTGCATGTATAAGTTTTGTTTCTTTACCATTCCGTTTTTATGCTAACTCGGTAATTAATCATTCTCATTTGTATTTGTTCTTTAAAAATAAAAGAAATCTGGTCGACTTACTACGGACCTTACAATTTAGAGTATGTTTTTCCAGTTGAGCATAATTTTAAATTTACGAAAAAGTTTCTCAAATGTATTTACATTAAAAAAAAACTACATTTAATACCCATATAAAATAAAAGAGCAGTTACCATTTATGGTACTTTCCATCCGTAGTATACACAAATTCATATGAGATTTTTCTGATCACCTTTTATCCGTCCGTCCCTCCGTCTGTCTGTCCATTAAAGTTTTGATTTTCGACTTCTCCTAAACTTTTGTATAATTTTCTTTGATTTTCTTCTCTTTTACTCATTATGATGCATTCATTTTATGTATTCTGCTTTCTTGAAAAACTTTTGCTAAAATTTAATTTTTG
This sequence comes from Atrina japonica, assembly GCA_030159075.1. Classification (NCBI taxonomy): domain Eukaryota; kingdom Metazoa; phylum Mollusca; class Bivalvia; order Pterioida; family Pinnidae; genus Atrina; species Atrina japonica. Next base: position 4,669 of record BROG01001120.1, read on the forward strand.
AAATTTTTAAAACTACAAAAATGAAGAGGGCCTTGGGGCATTTTTCCCTCACAATTAGCTTGTTCTTCAAACCAGCTTTACAAGAAAGAAATACCCCAAAACTCCTACCAAGTTTGTGCTTTTTGGCCTGATCGACTCCGAGGTGGATCAAGGGTGGGGCAAAATAATTTTCAGGGGTACCCCTCTTTGAAAATCGACTTCTCCAGATAGAAAAATCAGTTGCATCCGAGTGATTTATATGAACGTATGATCAAACTTCGTGTTTTTCAAATAAATAGGAAAATTGATTTTTGAAGTGTTTTTACGTCTTACCAGACTTTATCATTTTTCATTTTTAAATATCCTCCACTCCAAAGGAGTGTTAAAATACTTCGTAAATTGAGATTCCAATATTTGTAAGATACCAACACTGTTCAGGTGAGCAATGTTGCCCATGGGCCTCTTGTTGCCATTTCATAAATTGTTCTTGTAGCTAGTTACCTAGAAAACAAAAACCTTTGCAAAACAATGTATTTGATACCGAAGTTCATAAATTATCAGTCCTTTTGTCCTATATCAAAATACCTCTTAATCATTTGAAGAAAGATGCAGACAATAGATGCGACATATTTTCATTCTAACGAACTTCTTGTTGACATTTCAAATTCTTAGAATAGTTCTTGATATCAACATTGTTATAGGATGTTTGAGATTACACATTTTAAATATACATATAGATGGTTACATTCTAAGGAGTCATTAGCTGTGTGTGTGGGGTTTTTTTTCTCAACCCACCCCCCTTTTTCCTTGTTAGATTGATATATAGTAACAAAAAAGATACATTTGTTATTGTACAACCGTAGAAAAAAAATCGAAATAACTAATAACAATTAAGGTATGTGTCTGCATTTGTTGGAATGATAAAATATACACATGTCTGGTATGAATTCGAACACGGAATCGGATTCCATCAAGCAGTTTATCGTTCGTCATTTCTTATTTCATCCATCACGATTGTATCTATTCATATATTGTAACTGAACACCGTGCCATTTTATCATCCTGCGTATATCAATCCAATTCTATAAACAGTATATGATGCGTATTTGATTTCTATAAAGCCTCTTTTAATCAATATCATGCAATGACATAATCACCATAGTGATCTGCCAGCTTGTAGCAATTTCTGAAGTGAATTACATTTTTTCTTTCTTTCATCACTACAGACCATTATAGACTGATCTAAGACAATAGAAAAGAACGGTCCATTTAGATATTTAAGGGCCAAAGGGTTAAAATTAGAACATAATAAGGAAGGTCAGAGAAATCTACACAAATTATACCGTAGTTTTATATTAGTTTGACAATGTCACCTGATTCCCCGGACAGTGTTCTATTGTTGTTTTAAGCGTTTTAGTGACCCTGAGCTTTAAACCACGAAGTCACATCTCTACTTATCGCGGGCTCGAGTCCCACTGGAACTCGAAAGTTCTCATAAAAAAGTTGCTTTTGTGAGAGTGTTAGCCAGATTATTTGTGGGAGGCCGGTCTCCTCTTTCCGGGTACATTCTGCTCGGATGCTCTCCTCCAACTACAAAAAAAACCATGCTGCTACCATATAACTAAATAATTTGTTGAGTGATAAGTTAAACAGCATTCAAATTCTTTAAGCGCTCAAGTCATAATGTTTGTTTACCTTATCTTTTTCACTTTACAGTTCATTGTCTTTTTACGAGAAGAAATTTCCGGCTTTAAATTGTAAGTTCCACAGGTTTAGAGTGATACGAGAGAGATGTATCGCATATAAAATCACGTTACGCTGATTCGTTTCCTCTAAACGATTCATGACTTTCGAAGCAGATGTAGTTTGACGTCGGAACAGTTTCTCTAAATGTTTAAACACAGTTTTCCGGAATTTAACTCCGGAAATTATACACGTGCGAAGGAAATGGTTAACGATGTTGCTTCAGTATAATGGTGCTTTATTTATCAATGCACGCGATGAAATCAAGTTAAGCTCATAATATATCATACATATTTTGTCTTAGTATTTCAGTTCCTTTATTGTAATGAAACAATCCATAGAGAGAACTCCTTAAGAGTTCCCAACAAACGAACATTTGATTTATAAATATATAAGACTGACACAAGTACAGCTTATAGTACATCGGTGTCATCGGTAGGGAACCAGTCAGACTGATACGATATGACTTATAATTCATCGGTAGGGAACCAGACAGACTGATACAATATAACTTATAATTCATCGGTAGGGAACCAGACAGACTGATACAATATAACTTATAATTCATCGGTAGGGAACCAGACAGACTGATACAATATGACTTATAATTCATCGATAGGTAACCAGTCAGACTGATACAATATAACTTATAATTCATCAGTAGGGAACCAGACAGGCTGATACAATATAACTTATAATTCATCGGTAGGGAACCAGACAGGTTGATACAGTATAACTTGTAATTCATCAGTAGGGAACCAGACAGACTGAGACAAGCATAGCTTATAGTACACCGGTGTCATCGGTAGGGAGCCAGTCAGACCTATACAATATGACCTATAGTTTATTGGTAGGGAACCAGATTGACTGATACAATATGACCTATAGTCCATCGGTAGGGAACCAGATTGACTAATACAATATTACCTATAGTTCATTAGTAGGGAACCAGATTGACTGATACAATATGACCTATAGTCCATTGGTAGGACACCAGATTGACTGATACAATATGACCTATAGTCCATCGGTAGGGAACCAGATGGACTGATACAATATGACCTCAAGTCCACCAGTGACATCGGTAGGGAACCAGATTGACTGACACAATATGACCTATAGTCCATCAGTGTCATAGGTAGGGAACCAGATTGACTGATACAGTATGACCTATAGTCCACCAGTGACATTGTAAGGGAACCAGATTGACTGATACAATATGACCTATCGTCCATCAGTTTCATCGGTAGGGAACCAGATTGACTGATACAATATGACCTAGAGTCCACCAGTGACATCGGTAGGGAACCAGATTGACTGATACAATATAACCTATAGTCATTGGTAGGGAACCAGATTGACTGATACAATATCACCTGTAGTCCATTGCTAGGGAACCAGATTGACTGATACAATGTAACCTATAGTCCATTGCTAGGGAACCAGATTGACTTATACCTATAGTCCATTGCTAGGGAACCAGATTGACTTATACAATATGACCTATAGTCCATTGGTAGGGAACCAGATTGACTGATACAATATAACCTATAGTCATTGGTAGGGAACCAGATTGACTGATACAATATGACCTATAGTCCATTGGTAGGGAACCAGATTGACTGATACAATGTAACCTATAGTCCATTGCTATGGAACCAGATTGACTTATACAATATAACCTATAGTCCATTGGTAGGGAACCAGATTGACATACAATATGACCTATAGTCCATTGGTAGGGAACCAGATTGACTGATACAATATGACCTATAGTCCATTGGTAGGGAACCAGATTGACTGATACAATGTAACCTATAGTCCATTGCTAGGGAACCAGATTGACTTATACAATATAACCTATAGTCCATTGGTAGGGAACCAGATTGACATACAATATGGCCTATAGTCCATTGGTAGGGAACCAGATTGACTGATACAATATGACCTATAGTCCATTGGTAGGGAACCAGATTGACTGATACAATGTAACCTATAGTCCATTGGTAGGGAACCAGATTGACATACAATATGGCCTATAGTCCATCAGAGACATCGGTAGTTAACCAGTCAAACTTACATAATATACTGTGAAACCTGCTTTAGCGACCACCTGTGTATAAATACCACCTGGTCATAAAGAGTGTTATTGCTGTCCTCAATATTACCATTTGTGTACAAATCAGTCTCTATATAAAGACCACCTCTTTATAAAGACTGGTTTTGTTGTGTCCCTAAAAGGGTCCTTTAATACAAGTTTCACTGTAACCTCCACTGTAATCTTTATAATAAACATAAGGATTATATACATTGTACATACTAGCAGCAACAAGTATGTACATGTTTATCATTGTTTTGAAATTGTAACTAAGGTTGTTGCTAAGCCGCTTAAAAATACTGATATTTAAATATTTCTTTATTAATAACACGACAGCTATGGCAGCCTTGATAATTGTACGTTTATAAGTGGATCACTTACAAATAAATAACTTCATGTTAGGTTTCATCATTGTCTTTTATTAATGACGTGTATATATGGAACGTCCTATAAGAGTAGCGTTAAGAAGTTTAAAGGCCTCCACACAATTGCTGGCTATGAGTCATTTCAAGTTGTTATCAAAGATCGTGAATGTCTTATAAATCCAAGTTCAAATAAAATAATTTTTTTAAGAAGTCAAGAGGAAAATGAAATAGAATTCGATCTTAACATCACGGGATAGTTGAACGTTCATGACCTTTGACCGCTAAAGTTTAATACATACAGGACACACGCATACATACACAAACACAAAAGTTAGATAATTATACGAATTCTCTGACATACCTAGCGCCGTCTATTGATTGGATTATACCGTCAACCTTTGTTCTAATCCCACTTGGAGAGCTATAGAAATAAAACATTCAATAATGGAATCGTTTCTGGTTTTATAAAAAAATCAATTCATACCCAGTCACATCTCTCAGAAATATTTTCTCTTTTGAAAAGCATTACTGCTGTACAATATAATTAGACTGGCAACATGCTACACGTTCATTAAAATTTTGTTAAAGCCGCTTGCTCTAAAGAAAGAATTTGATAAGTAACAACAATTATTTAATGAAAGTAATATTGGAGAATACAAAATCAATGCAAAAACTTTCCACCGAACCTAAAGGTGATAAAAATTTATCATAATCTGTCATTAAAATTCCCATCCTCACCCTCCTCATTATCATCATCATCATCATCATCATCACTGCCATCGTCATGATAATCATCACCATCATACACCATCGTCTTTATCGTCGTGTTGTCATTGTTCATCGGGATTCGAGTTCACAAAATTTGCTTAATACTTAAGCTAAGCCTTTGTTCTATTTACAATAAGTTGTTACTAAAAAGAAAAACATCATTTTTATTTTTCATTAGAATAAAAATCAATGGGGCAAATTTATATATATTTTAAATATAAAAATGAACAAAAACTTGAGTGCGGTACTCGAAATGTATGCATGCACTCAAATTTTTTTCGTATTCCTGGTTCTCTTTAAATGAGCAATATTTTTCATAATTACAATGTATTTACACTTGTAATGTCCAGATTAATAATAAATTATGTTAGTTTTCAACTTAAAATCAGAAACAGTTAATGGAGCTTGAGTATTTAGTGATTTGGTAACTTCTGGTCTGATGTATAAGTATTATTTTCAAAATAAAATATTTATGTAATCCATTTGTGCTTTTTAACGGTGCGGTGTACGCTGCCTGTGTTAGAGCAGCTGTCGTCTGTTGTCGATTATCGTCTACTGTGAATAACATGCCCTGTCCAGCTGATTACATAATTATAGTACACGAACAAAAATATAAACACATTTTATAATAAATGATTGAAATTATCTTAAAATGATTCAATGTTTTAGGTTCATTTCCCCGTATGTTGTTTGATGTTTCTTTATTCATGCTTTATTACACGTTTCTAGTTTCTGAGAAATACATTGTATCATTGCAATGCATTATTTTAAAGCAAACGGACTGAAAAAATAGTTATACCTTCTGAATATTATTGACAATACCAAAGGTACAGTTTTACAAGTCAGGCCAAACATAATGCTCAAGACCATCATTTCTGTCAATAAGACTTCATCAGTTGAGCTCCAATTTGATATAAATGTATATTTCCGACACAAAAAGGTACTTGCTATTAAATACGTCTAAGAGTACCCACTGTAAAATGAATATCAAAGCTTTTGAGAACTTTAGAATTTGAATGGTGGTATCTAAAGACGCTATTTGATTTCTTATACTAAAACTACATTGAATACTTGCACTTTTTTGCAACATTGTTTTTAGCCCCCCCCCCACCCCTGAAATAAAAAACAAACAAAAAACAAAAACAAAATACGCTAAAATGAAAATTTGGTCATGATACACCTTCCAATGTGTGTAAGATCTTTCTCCTGCTCGTCCAGTACAAATCGTTTGTCAACTATTTAAAGTCACATTCCGGGGATGCTATTGTAATTTTCTGGACATATTGTAATTTTTGACATGTTCATAAGAAAACGACTCCTAACCGACGAAAATGAAAAAGATTTCAAAAACTTTGATGTATTAATGGAGTTATTTGGGGGATTCCGTAGGAATTCTCAAATTTACCCTGTTGTACGAGTGATATAAAGGGTGTGCTTGATTCACCATGAGAGTACTATTCCGGCACAGTCTCAGCACATATTGCAATCGAATGTACCAGGGCAGGAAGTAGTTATTTCAAAGAAGTCGATAAAATTTACATAACTCACTTATGTTTGTGGCTAAATTGCTTGCCCATGACAGTGTTCCAGAGCATTTGGTTTGTGTTCCACTTGTCCGAGTTGTCAAGGACAGTGAAACGAACCCGCTCAGTAGAGCTTCATCACGTGACCGGCAACGCCTTATCAGTTTTTAATAGATCAATGTGTTCGGTGTCTCCCACGATCAATAAACTAATTAGTTGGAATACGACGAAAGTTCATGTGAGTACGCATTAAAAGAGTACAGAAAAGTTTATTTGTGTACAATACTCCCCGAAATATAACTTTAAATACACGGTTGTATTGTATGTACGCCTGATCGAATATCGGGTGTCTATTGTTATTGCCGATCTAAAACCTTAATCTTTACGACGAAGCAAGACACGATCCTTGATAAAATTGGATAGAATGATGTAATTTGTCTTTTCTGAAAAGTTTTAAACTCGCACATATCAGCACATGTTAAAGATATATTGATATTTTGAACTAGAAAAGGATGGATTGAATTTGTAATTCTGGTAGATGATAAAGCACTGTTACTGTCAATTAGTTACTTCGGCATCACACGTGGTGCAATAGCCATTTCTATCAATATGGATAAAAACTCTTTCTCTCTTACACACACTCGTACACACATATGTATAGGTCTACCGAGGTAAATTGGCACATGTTTACAAATACAACGAGTCTAAATTAAATGATAACAGGTGTACAGGCTACTTATCGACACAAAAGCGTAAAAGCTTCAGTAATGCATGTAATTCGTCGATAATTAACAGCAGTGTGTGTGTGTGTGTGTGTGTGTCTTTACCTTAGTAAGCCTATACTTTCCGAGTGTTATTATCATTTCAGCAATTACAGTTAGGCCATTCAAAGTTTTTTTCTCCATTTAGCGTCCGCTGATAGATAGGTTTTGAGTTCACAAAACTAAAAACAAAAAAAACACAAACATCTAGGGAAAAAATTTGGAACTTAGCCTTAAATGAACAGTTAAACACGAACATTTATTTTTGTCAATGTGAAAACTAACACTCCATATTAGGTTATTTATTAGTTTGTGCAAAGATATGGTTTTTATAAGTTTAATTTTATTTTTCTTTTGTTAAAACATTAGGAAAACAAGTTAAATGGCATAAAATTTCATTTGTCGTTTTGTGGTTTTTTTTCTGATAGAAAGATGGGTTTTTAATTTTAGGGTGGACGCTAAACGTAAAATAAACTTGGAATGGTCTTATCAGATACACGTATATGATTTTGAAAGTCTCACCGAGTTCTTTCTTCTTTTCACAGATTATGGAAGTACAACCCCAAGCACAAGCCAGCAGAGGGCACGTGCTGATTACAGGTGGCGCTGGTTACCTGGGATCAACACTCATACCCATTCTTTTGAATGATGGTTTTGAAATCACCGTATATGATAGATTATTTTGGGGTATAAATCCCCTGCTATCAATCGCAGAAAATCCGAGACTTCATGTAGTAAAGGGTGATATCAGGGACAAAAGTTTCCTCGCTGAACACATGTTGAACAAAGATGCAGTTATTCACCTTGCAGCCATCGTTGGGTATCCTGCATGTGATAAAGATCCGGCTCTTGCTATTAACACAAATGTTGATGGAACACGGAACATTGTTGAGCTGAAAAGTCCGGATCAGTGCCTGATATATGCCAGTACTGGTTCCTGCTATGGTGCCGTTGATGGTGTTTGTACAGAAGAAACACAAATTAGCCCATTGACTCTTTATGGCAGTAGTAAAGCTGATGCCGAATCACTTGTAATTGCTGCAGGAGGAGTTGCTTTGCGTCTTGCTACAGTCTTTGGACTTTCCCCACGTCTTCGTCTTGATCTGTTGATAAATGACTTAACTTTCAAAGCTCTTAATGTTAAGAAATTTGATCTCTATGAGGGAAATTTCAGACGCACATTCCTTCACGTGAAAGATGCAGCACGCGCCTTTGCTTTTGCTTTGAATAATTATGAAAAAATGAAGGGACAGGCATACAATGTTGGCGATGAAAAGATGAATATGACAAAATCTAATGTGGCATGCCTCATTCAGAAAAATGTTAAGGGGTGTGTTATAACCGAATCCAAATCGGGAGAGGACAAGGATAAACGTGATTACGAAGTGTCTTATGCGAAAATTCGAAAACTAGGTTACGAATCTACAATTTCAGTCGAAGATGGAATCAGGGACATGCTTAAGGTTTTGCCTTATATCGATTCCAACGCCTTGTCTAATTATAAAAATGTGTAAGGATTTCTTTAATGCATACATTGTGTGTAAAATGTGAGGGTAAATTTTACTGAAAGACTACAATATGTAATTCCGAAAGTTTTAACTCTATTGACTTCACAAACAGTGAGACTTCCTTATTTTTATACAAGTGACGAAGGATTTCACTTTTTATTATCCCCAGAAAACAATAGACGCTTACACGATAACTGCGTTCCTACTAATTTCACATGCGTACTAAACACTTCCGTGTGGTCACAAGAAACAAATCACACCCAATGAATTTCAAATCGTACACATGGAACAAATACTTGTCTTTCATTGGGTACTATTTGTATTGAGTATGAAATGTTTTGAGCACGAAACTTCTTGGTACCACCAGAAGTGTTTGCGCGGAGGTGAGATAAGTAGGAACGCAATTATCATGTAAGGTTCTATCATAAACTGAGGAAAAGTTTGCTAATTTCCGGCGTCAAACATGATGTACAGATCTACCCAGGTAAAGTGGCACATCCGGGTTCTGTCAAAAACCAATGCAATACGGTCTATTTTCTATAAATAGGAATGCAATGGTAAAACCTGATTTCATGTTTTACTGTAACTAATATTCATGTTGCCGAAAACAAATCTGCCACCCCTATTATGATTCAATTCAGACTCGTTATGTTTGTAAACATGTGCCAGTTTACCTTGGTAGACCTATTTGTGACACGTTCAGGGATATTATTATGTTTTTCTTTAAATAGTTAAATTTGCAGGAGACTTCCTCATGTACACCGGGCATAAGGGTAACTTTGAAAGGCAAACTCTTCTTGAAATACAACTTGGTGTATCAGCGCCGAGAAAATGGTTAAATCTACAGGAGACTTCCTCCTGTTCATCGGGCATTAGGGTATCTTTGAAAGGCAAACTCTTCTTGAAATACAACTTGGTGTATCAGTGCCCAAGAAAATATTCGTAATTACAAATACTACGTTTTGTACTAAATTACTATATTATTATCTTTGATCATTTATTTCAAAAATACATGTTGGACACATAATTACTGTTTGTTTGAGACACATGTAGAAAGTACCTGTTGATTTCCTTGTATCTTGGAAAATCTATTACTGTTTGACTACATATAATTCTTGCAATTTATACGTGCATCTTATGGGTGTCTCACACATTGCCTCAAACATCGTGTCGCAATATGCACTTTATTTGGTATTTAACTTTGCAGATGCAGAAAACCAAATGTAGATTTGTCATATTCCTTAACCATCGAATATGTTGTACAGACGCTAATATAAACAAACAAACTTGAGTGTTTTTCTTTACAACTTTCAAAACTTAACATCCTGTTATTGTATATTGCGTAAAGATGTGTACTGTTTGGAAATAATATATCCGTATTTTCCGAAAACTCTATCTGCGAGAAAACGGCACAACACTTAGTTTCATCTGAATTATTTCCCTAACTAGTCAAAAGTCAGATATCAATCAAACTTCCATGGATATGCACATGTTTTATTTGCGCGGTGTTTTGCACAATTTTAGAAATTTCGTATTTCAATACGTCCCAGTACCCCACCTGACTAAGATTATGTTACTATTTACCTTATATATAGTGTCGGCACGTAAAAGAACCCTCACTGCTCAATGTCCGTAAGTGCCGAGCATAGGCCTAAATTTGAAGCCCTTCACCGGCATTTGGTGACGTCTCCATATGAGTGAAAGATTCTTGAGTGGGACGTTAAACAACAATAAACAAACAAACCTAATATTTAGGTAGAAATATCAATGTCATCTTACGTTTACTCGTTGTGTGCGAGTGTCTCTGGGATATTTTATATTCTGGACAAGCAATAAGTTATCACTTGGATAACTTGCGATTTCTTTCCGTCGGTTTTGAAGTTTTAAATTTCGTCTCAAAAACCTATCAGTCAATTCTCTTAACTTCCAGTAATGATCATGTTACTTATGGCATGACTCGTGCATTAGGACACAATGGCATAACTTTAAACTCGATATCAACAATTTATCATGCATGCATACGTTTGCCTTTTGTATACCACACCTGTACATCTAGTGTTTGGATCGTCTGTTTCTCTGTCTGTCCGTAATTCCGTCACGCTTACATATTAAGTACAATATTTTAAGTTTGGATTGTGATACAGTAACCACGCTCAGACTGTAAGTCCATCTAAAGGTTACCCACACTTCACTGACATCACATTACCCTGGAGTGGGGTAGGGTAAACATCTAAGTCCATCTAAAGGTTACCCATACATCACTGACATCACATGCCCCTGGGGTGCGGTAGGGTAAAAATGTAGGACATTGCAATAGTTTGTTTAGACCGGGCCGGGGCATTTGTGTTTCACAAACACATCTTGTTCTTTCAAATAAACGGCTTTCAAACTAGCCGGGTTCTAACTGTAATATGGAAATGAGGCTGGGAAATAAAATTAATTTCAAATGAAGAAGGATTTCAGTGGAAGATGAATCAACATAAGTGGGTTCGACCATATGTATATATATATATATATATATAATGTATATATATATAGATATTTTATATTTTATATATCATGTTTTAATTCTATGCAAAGGTATAGGTCTACCAAGGTATAGGTCTATCAAGGTAAATTGGCACATGTATACAACGAGTCTAAATCAAATCACAACAGGGGTGACAAGCTACGTGTCGTCACAAAAGTCATGCATGGAGTCCGTGCAAGGCGTATTGTTTTGGTTGATAACTGAACCAGGATGTGCCTCTTTAAATTGCTAGACCTATAAATTGGCACATGTTTACAAACACAACGAGTCTAAATTAAATCATAGCAGGGATGACAAGTTACTTGTCGTCACAGAAGTATTAGAGATTCAGTAATGTGTCATGTTTTAATTTTTGAATTTACTAGGTGGGTGGTAAATAGAAAAATTAAAACATGACAACTATGTTTTTTATTTTTGTATTTTGAAAAGTAGACCGTATTGTTTTAGTTTCTGACTAAACCAGGATGTGGTACTTTACCTTGGTAGACCTATATCTCAGTTTTCGTGTTATTTTTTATTTTGATAATAATGATGATGACTGTAATGATTTATTATTGTTGCTGTTGATATTTTGCATTGATTATATAGTTTCACTAAAGCTTCAATTTATATATCTTTTAAAAGATGTATTAATCAATTCAATATTTCGTCAAAATCAATCTCCATCTCGTGCTCTTAATGTCAATGGCGTAGCAAAACTTCGATGTCATTTCTTGAAGCAGGGGCTCTGCCCCGCGACCACGGGTCCAGGGCAATATTTTTTTTTAACGAAGTGCATGTCTACCTGATTAATTCTTGTTGACAGAAACGATAGTCTTGACCATTTTTAGCCTATTTTCTAAAACTATGTTTTTGGTGTTGTTGATATCTAGGATACGTACTAGGTACGACATTGCCTGTGATTGTTACCTATATAAAACACTGAATTTCATTTGAAAAGTGTCATTTTCTAAATCAATTAAAGATGTATTTACCAAAAACATATCAAACTTTAGAAATGTTGGTTTAATATTATCCGAAAACTTATTTTGTATCTTTCTTTTTTATATATTTTTCAAAAGTAAAATTATTATTATGCATTAAGTATATGGAATGTAATGTCGTCTTTTGATGGTACTTTTGCCGATTTTCTATTTAATAAAGATATCTGAGATATAAAATGTAATTTTGATATTTTAACCCCCTTCAGTTTATTTGTTTGTTTGCTTATTATTGTTTAACGTCCTATTCAAGAATCTTTCAATCATATAGAGACGTCACCAAATGCCAGTGAAGGGATTCAAATTTTGGCCATTTACACGCTTTTGACGGATTTTCCCCTTTGAAAGATGGGAGTGTGGGAATATATATACAAACTTTGGAATAAAACCTAGTTCCAAACAACAATTTTGATACTGATCCTTTCAAACAAATAACATGTAGCAGTTGTCCGCTGGAGTCAAATAATTGTCATGTTGTAAATTTTGTAATTACACCCACCCAGTGAATTCAAAATTTACAACATGACATAATTCTATTCATTTCAGTCACTTCCGGCAGACTAAAAACTGAAGTATAGTGTTCCTTTCAGTTTGTAATCTTGTTTTAGTGTCACATATTCAGATGGTATATAGCCATATGGGATCTATATCACCCATTAAATTTACAATCTCCTGAAATTATACCTCGTTAAATCCATGGTTTATTTTTATGTTTGGTGTCAACTCTGATGTAGATTTTGAATTTATTGGGCAACCACTCTGTAAATTAAAAAATTGCAACATGATCAAAAACGTAACGACAGGAACAACACAAGACATTTTGAGCATTATAAGTTTGGTATTATGTTTATAATATTTATAACCACTAGGTCGTTGCCACTGCTGGTGGACCGTTTGAGTCCCCGAGGGTACCTGGTATTTCGGTACCAGCTGTTCATCTTATACTACAGTAATATTTGGCACTGATAACATCATTTAAAACTGATTTCTTTTAAAGCTAAGATAGCCATCTTTTTACTCTTAGACGGATTTTGGCTATACGTTTAGATATATTATTTGGTCTTGTCTGATACCACTTTCTCTTTAGAAAAACTACTTATAATTGTAGCTCAACTGATGAAGTATAATTATGTTTATAATATTTTTGAGAACAATAGTAATTTTATGCACATTTAAGTATTTTTCTAATATGTTGATAAAAGACAAACTTATAACAACCCTATCTTTGGCACATACTGATAAATAACCATGTTAGTTTCCACAACGATGCAAATAATTTTTCATATTTAACTGTTTATTCAAGTGCTATGTTCAATATTTAATTGCTATATGTTCTAGGAATTTTTCCGTTTTATGATCTCAAAATCAGCGGATTCTAATTAGAGATAAGATTTTCAGTTTAAATGATACTAAACCCGATCGGATTGTACTTTAAAGGAGACGTACGGTATGAACAAATAACAGTACTTTGAAGAATATGGTTGATACAAAAGGTCTAAGAATTTGTTTGGTATAATGAATGTCTTTATTACAATCAGTTTTATAGATCTTAACTGGTTATATCTTAAAAGAATACAGAATATATTGTAAGTTTCCTAAATTTGCCCCATTTTTGAATTGGCAAACAATCGCAAGAACTGAAGTCTGACGTCGGTTCACTTTGGTTGTAACATGAAAACAGCCTTTCATTCCACACGTATATACTGTAAAAATATTGAATATCAAAGTATAAATCGTCAAAATGTCCAGGATACATACAATACATGAACTCTGGATAAACACAGACCTCTGGAAATCCAGAGGTGGGATCAAGTGCCATGACGACCGTTTACACAGAACGAATAGATATAAAGACACTTCAAAATATGATGTGGATAACAGCTTACATGCAATACTTGATGTTTAGCTAGTGGCAATAAAAGATGCGATTTTCTGTTTAAACTATGGTGCAATACACATCGAAACCATGTTGTGGTAAGCTGTAAATTTATTGGATCAACCTTCATATACTAACACCAGTTTTGAAAAGGTTTTATTGAATTTCATGAGTTCCGGGTTCATAATATTGATAAGGATAAAATCAAATTTTTAATCCTGGATGAGAATCATTGTAAATGTTTACTGTTGAGTCTTTAGAAGTTGCTACAGAGTTTAAAAATAGGTTTAAAGATTTAGCTACGCGAATGACAGATACCTGCTGTTTTGTTAACGTGAAGATATTTTGTGAGATCGATAAATGTCGATGTTCATGCAGTTTAATGTTCTATCGCGGTCCACAATTTTGTCTGATAAAATTATCAAAAATTCCCCTTAGTTTAAAGTCACTACAATGAAGTCTTAAAATCCAAACACTTTAAATACATGTATTGTTATCTAAATTACCACAAATAATAAGTTTCCTACCAGCTTAATTAATTTTTGAAACTTTGGTAGAGTGTCTTTAATAGTGGCCTTCGGTGAATTCTTTTTAAGACAGCAATGTTAGTATGTTTCTCAGTTCATTGTTAATGTACGCCTCGTCGTGGTTTTAATATTTTAAATATAGATACCACAATCTCGGTGAAGTACCACATCTGTTGCATTGCGTTACAAACACATGTCAAAGAAGCAAAAGTTTCGGACTTCTATATTGGTCTCAGATCTCATCTGGCAATCCCTTCAATTTCCCCTAGTATGCCTGACGCTTTACAAACGAACATTCACTATATTTTTAAGTCTTAGGTATAACCCAATACCATCTATTCGAACCCAGAATCTTCCGTTTCAGAGTTATATGATTTATAGGTCTAGCAACATAATGTGCCACTTCCGGGATTTGTCAAAATCCAAAACAATATGGTCAATTTCCCAAAGATAGGGTGTACAGATAAAACATTTTGCTTTGCACGGATTCAATGCATTAATGAAAGCTCTAGGAACTTTCGTCCGACAGGTAGGCTGTCAACCCTGTTATGATTTAATTTTTGACTCGTTGTGTTTGTAATCATGTGTCATTTTACATTGATAGACCTGTTCAGGTCTACAAAGGTTTACAAACACAACGCGTCTAAATCAAATCATAACAGGGGTGACAGCTTCTTGTTGTCATAAAAGTATCAGAGATTCAGTAATGCTTGGAGTCCAGGCAAGGCAATATGTTTTACCTGCACAACCTATTTTTGGAAAGTAGACCGTATTGTTTTGGTTTCTGATTGAACCAGGGTGTGTCATTTTACCTTGGTAAACCTATAGCTCTAGATCAGCTCGAGTCAAAATAGAGCTGACCTGGGCGGCTCAGTCGGTAGCACGCTCGACTCTTGTCGTGAGGTCGTAAGGTTCGTTTCCTGTCTGTCGTATGAGACAGTAAAAACCGAGGTTCCGTGTCAAAGTAGGTGTCGGCACTATAAAGGACCCTCACTGCTCAATGGCCGTAAGTGCCGAGCATAGGACAAAATTCGAAGCCCTTCACCGGCCGTTGGTGACGTCTCCATATGAGTGAAATATTCTTGAGTGTGGCGTTAAACAACAATAAACAAACAAACAATCGAGTCAAAATATAAGTGTTTCCGACATATATTTCAACAAAATTATGTATGTAAGATGCATGGTTCATCTGTCTGTACACAGCGTAACTGTACCGATAAACCACTATCCTGTATATGTTGAACCTAATATTTATGGCATTCCATGTTACTTGAAATCAGTTTATAATAAAGCTATAAATGAATACATCATATAAACGTGCTGATACATTATGCTGTGAACACTGTAAGGACAAGAACTTGATGATATAAATAATGTATTATATTTTTGATAAATAATTGATTGCTGATGTTTGTATCAAAGTGTTGCTTACATTGAGACATCAATATCTGACGATTAAGAATACAACTGATGTAGAACCTTTATTCCTCTGAGAGCGCACGTTGCTGCATAATTTTATTGATTTCAGGTGAAATCTACACTCGTGTCCATTATGTCTCTCAAGGTAGAAGAATTATTATTTAATTTCTGTTTGCGCAGTTCCTATGCAAATCAACTGTGACTGTTATCATGATCTGAAAGATGCATTTCTGAATGTGGGCAAGAAAACTCGCTGACATTGTGTGTTTACCCACTAAATGAAACAGGTAAAATAATCGTTAGATGTGTATAGCATCACACTTTTTACCATGAAGTCAGTGCGGGTTCAAGCCCCTCTGGAACCTGAGCTGATTTTGTGAGACGGTTTGCCGGTTTACCTGCAGAAGGCCGATGATCTCTTCCCGGGTACATTGAAACCGAGTCTCTCCTTCACGTTTTAAATCTGACTTATCATATAACTTAATATGTAAATGGCAATAAAATACCACGTTATTATACTTTTGCATTTCCTCATGGCACGCCAGGAAATTCATAATAATAAAGTAAAATATTTATGACACTGACATATCATATGCATAAGGTTACCTATATATAGCTGAGGTGATTCAAGGAATGGTTATTTGATATCATAACTCGAGTCATTCGATATACAAAGTTTAAAAAGATACGTGATTCAGATCCTATCATTTTAAATTTCTCATAATCTCTCGTAACATATGAGAATTATTCATAAGGCATCAACCAGTTTGAAAATCGATCATCTTGAAGTAACTGATACCATGCTTGTTGTCTGTGCTTTTATAGTACGAAAGGTTGTCACGGATACACGTTTCATAAAATAATTACTATTGCAAGCTGCTCTCATTACTTCTCTTCCTGGGTAGTTACGGATTGTATAATATAAATCCCGTTGGACCGAGCCCGATCACGACACGATTTGCGTTAGACACGATCGATCATGGCGGCCAGTTGTCGACCTCACCTAGAAACTTCCCATCACTTTCCGTCAACTAAAAAGCTTTCTAAGAGGCAGGTCTTTCTTAAGTAATGTATACATTGGGTCTGTTGGCCTTGCAAAAATGGCTAAATCGAGACCACAAATTATTAACAATTCTCTCCACGTAATATAGATGTGTTCACGATTTTAAAGGTCCATGACCGGCGATTTACGTTCAGCAAGGTTGTTAATTTTGTTTTAAATGATAATCTGCTTTGCGAAATGGTTTTTTTTATATATAGTTATTATCTCCCCATTAATTACGCTTCTAAGTGATTCTCTGTTTTCTAGTAAATTTAGTTTGAAGATCAAAAATCGATTTTTACTCGTAACGACAATAAATACAAACGGTTCCACATATGGGTTATGGGCATCTCGTACCCATCATAACTCGTACCTAAGTTAATTGGTTGACTTGCACCCATGTTTTAGATGACTCGTGTCCATTGATTAACTCACTTGTACCCATCGTCTATTTGATTACAGAGTTATTTATGAAGATATACATGTACTTACAAACTGGGTAATTAGCATAATGCCACTTGGCATTGAAATGTCATACATCTAACTATCTGTGGAAATTAATTGGTTTCAGAATTACTTCTTTGTCCCAAAAACCGTATAGGTTATTCATGGTGCCTACATGGAATATTAGTTATTGTGTACGATGGGTACAACGCTTCGAAATATTTTTGTTACGAATCAGCAAACAGATGGCATGACTAAGATGGGTACGAATTGAGATGAGTCCGAGATTACCAACATTTCACTAAGAAAAAACACGTTGCCATATAGGTAGAAAATAAACAAAACACAAAGGACAAAAAAAGAAGACAGATAGAATCGATAAAGAAATTGTGCTGTGTGTTTAGGGATAGAAATAGTGCGTTGAAATGCTTTTAGGAAGGAATTGAAGCTGAAAATAAATTAATATTTTGCCACCCTTCTTTGGATTTCCCCTGAAGAAACCCCAATCCGTCAAGGCTAACACTTTTGTTCAATATTAGAGTCAAACTGATCGGAGAGTACTAATACTTTCTTTTGTTTTTACCTTTTTAACTTGAAGTGGTAAAAGTATATGTATAGAACTACATGGCAGTAAACGGTGAAATACGTCCTACAATTTGACATACATTCATGTTTTATATACTTTCCGTATATATTTCGATGTAACAACAGTGACTGGTACACGTGCGATCGCTACTTTTGGATGTTTGTATCATGTTGTTTTTATCATTTTCTGACTAATTGCAGTGTGTGTGTGCACTAGTTTTGATTAGTTTGTCTTTAAATTGTATAATGTGTGAATCGGAGAACTTTTTACGATACTTCATGTTGATCGATTTAAGCGGTCATGTGCCTTTAACCTCGGGTTTGTAACTTTGGATGGAAAATGAAAGACAACCCCATATACAGTAACGTCGTTACTAAGTTGCTTCAGAATGTTGATTTTAGAAATGCTTAAAATCGAGTTACTTAATTCGTGTCTCCTGTCTACAAATATTGCGAGACAATCAGGACAACATTTGTGGGACAATTAGGACAACATTTGTAGGACAATCAAAGAAAATCTTGTGGGACAATCAGGACAAATGTTGTGGGACCATCAAGACAAATATTGTAGGACAATCAAGACAAATGTTGTGGAACAATCAGGACAAAATTAGTGGGACAAATGTTATGGGACAATCAGGACAAAATTTGTCGGACAGCCAGGACAAATATTGTGGGACAATCAGGACAAAATTTGTCCGACAGCCAGGACAAATATTGTGGGACAATCAGGACAAAATTTGTCCGACAGCCAGGACAAATATTGTGGGACAATAAGGACAACGTTTGTGGGACAATAAGGACAGATATCGTGGGACAATCAAGACAAAATTTGTGGGACAAATGTTGTGGGACCATCAAGACAAATACTGTGGGACAATCGAGACAAATGTTGTGGAACAATCTGGACAAATTTTGTGGGACAATAAGGACAACATTTGTTGGACAATCCAGACAAATGTTGTGGTACAATCAGGACAAGTCTTGTGGAACAATCAGGACAAATGCTGTAGGACAATCAAGACAAAATTTGCGGGACAATCAGGACAAATATTGTGGGACAATCATGACAGAATATGTGGGACAATCAGAACAACATTTGTGGGACAATCAAGGCAAATCTTGTGGGACAATCAGGACAAAATTAATGGACAATCCGGACATATTTTGTGGGACAATCAAGACAAATATTGTTGGACAATCAGGACAAAATATTTGTGAGACAATCAGGACAGAATTTGTGGGACAATCATGCCAACATTTGTGGGACACTCAAGAAAAATGTTGCGGGACAATCAGGACAAAATTTTGGGGAAAATCAGAACAGAATTTATGGGATAATCGGTACAACATTTGTGGGACAATCAAGGCAAATGTTGTGGGACAAGCAGGACATATTGTTTAGACAATCAAGACAGAATTTGTGGGACAATCAGGACAATATTTGTGGGACAATCAAGGCAAATGTTGTGGGACAATCAGGACAAAATATGTATCACAATCGGAACAAATTTTGTGGCACAATTAGGACAAATATTGTGGGACAAACAGGGCAAATTCTTAGGACAATCAGGACAAAATATGTGGGACAATCAGGAAAAAAATTGTGGGACAATCAGGACAGGACAAAATTTTTAAGACAAGCAGGACAAATTTGTAGGACAATCAGGACAAATATTGTGGGACAATCAGGGCAAATGTTGTGGGACAATCAGGACAAATATTGTTGGTCAATCAGGGCAAATTTTGTGGAACAATGTGACATACATATTGTATAGAAAAATTGTCATCTGTATAAACAAATTGTCATTGTGTAATGTTTCGGAAAATTTAATATTATGAAAAATGAATAGCTATAATTTCTGTATATTTTAATTTGATATGCAAAGAAACATAAAATATAGATAATCACAGATACCACAGTACTAATCTTCAGGATATGCATTAGACAAATATACAAATCTGGTGAAGACTGGATAAACACGGACCTCTGGAAATCTTGGGATGGCATCAGGTTCCATGGAAGAGTGTCATCTTTATAGAATCAATGTCAATATACCGCACAAGTTAAGATACAGTTAATTTAATGCAGGATGATCTTCACAATATTCAAATTTATGCATATACACGTAATGATATACACATCACGTTCAATATGGTTCCTTTTCACGACATAGTACAAAACAACACAACTATCATATTTTACCAAGCATATATGTTATATACATGCTTTATTACACGGATAAAATAATAAGATGAATGTTTTCTACATCAATATAAGTAAGTAGCTGCTCCAGTGGCGCAAGATACATAATTCCACAGGCCATAAAAACTGTTACATAAAGGATCTTTTTGGTGTTGCGCTTTAATTAGTCTAGGCAAAAGGAATGACTTAACGGCAAACGATAAATGCATAACGATGTGTAAACATTTCATCAGGAGTCGTGGAAATAAATTTGAATTCTAATCAAACATGTTTTATTTTTAAAGAATTTTAACAAATAGCATCATAACTCAATAACATATTAAGTCAAAATCGTCAAAATCGAAAGAATGCAACATTGAATTTAAAATCACGTAAGGATTTGCCAAAGCAAACTTGATTTCACATGCGACGTCACTTTTTTTATCAAATTCTAACTTATAATGTCCCATAGCTCTGTAACACAAAAGTGAAAATCGTAAGAACCAAAGATGCCTAGTATTTGTAGAATCAAACATTATGAAAATATTCCGTACATTCGTGAACGCAAACTAGACTTATTCTCAAACATGTCTAATTTAACGAATAAAGTTCAATAACTCGGTAAAGCCAAAAGTCAGAATCATAAAATGCGAAAGGAAGCCCGTTTAAAGACTGGCGTATAAAATTATATAAAACCCGATCCCGATCTCCGCCAAAACTTGGGCAGGATGCTGTCCAAACCTGGTTAAATATGGTTCATATAGCATGAGTTTTATTGATGACCAATCAGCGCCCACCTAATTGTATCAGTTTGTTTAGCTTCTATGATCAGTCAACACGGAACATCTTCCATTAACTTACACCTATCATTTTCTCCTGTAATTTGGGGGTTTCAGAATTAGTATTCGATCAACAATATCTATATTTAAAAACTGTATATACATCAAAATTAAATATACTACCAAAATAACCATGATGAGGCAAGTCAAAAAATGTTTTGAAAAAAAAGAAGAAATAAACGCATAAATGTTTTGCAAGGTATTGTTGAAGTACAGGCATCAAGAATAATTATTTTACATTTTAGATACAATAGAGCGTCACATTTTGTTCTCTAGTACTTAAATCACGTGGGATGGCCTGTAGGAGTTCCAAGTACAATGTATTCATATTATAATTGGATCTCTCGTCAATGATCAACACTCCGTATTATCCCTTACAAATAACTGTCATACTTTCTGACAGCGGTTTTGTAAATTTCAAATCTAACCTCAGTTGACTCTACTCAGAAAGATGTAATACTGGGGATTTGTCAGTATTTCTAAATGCATAAATACGATAACCCCTGTCACTAGTTGTCATGTTGTAAATTTTGTATTTTCACCTACTCAGTAAATTCAAAATTTACAACATGACATCCCTATCAATCAGAGTGGGAGCACACTGACTAAATGCTAAACCAACAGCCAGATAGACCCCGCCTTGAAAATTTCTTTGAATGGTTTATAATGTGAATCTCCCATTCTATCCTAAAATTTACATTAATAGTACTTTATAACCTGTGCTAAACGAACCTAAATGACTTAAAAGAAATATATGACATTACGTACTAGTTAAACTGGGAACTACCGACATTAAAAAAAATTTAAGTTTTACAAAACACAATTTACACAACATGGTTTGATCTTGTAAAACTGTAATTTTGGTATTTGTTAATAATATTTTACGTCTATCAAAACAGAAGAAAATTGGTCCCCCATGTGAACACAATTCTTAAGTTTTTTTTTTAACCCGGTTAATGATCAATCTTGCTGACAGATCTTCATACCAGTATATGGCTTTCCTCCTCTCTTTTCCTGACTTTATCCTTTATAATTCTTAGGCAATCGGGTATTTTAATTTCTTACTTTATTCTCTTCTGACTCACAATCCAGTAATGAATCCAGTTACCTTTTCAGTTGTCCTGAAATAATCCACCAACTTGTCGACCAATATGTTACATTGTTTTTGTCTTTAATGTGATATACAGTATAACATTCTTCTATAATCTGGAGAATCTCTCCATCTGAAATTAACAGACGTTTTACTTTTTCATCACGATTGTATGATCGTACTGCAATGTTATATTTACATCTTTAGTCGTGGCCTTGGTCATCTGTATACTTCGAGGGTAAAATGATTATAACTGTGAACCACCTTATATCCACCCATAACTGGGATTATCTAGAAATATAGCGAGATACTTGTTCTTTTGATGATTTGAATTACATCCTCGACATAAATTGTTGAATGACATAATGCGTTTATTTTTTCATTCCAGATGGAGTGAATTCTTCCGACATGTAATCAGGTTAAGGGAGGTCACTCTTATGTTATATTTGTAACAAGGGTGTCCTTCCTGGTGTGTATAGGTATAAGCAGTAAGCAACACCGTTGTTGAGTTCGATTATTTATTATGATCAATAATTATCATAACACTGTAAAAGAACAAAAAACAACAATAAATATATGTATCACATAGAGCTGTCACAAACATATATATAAAATAGTAGTTTGCTTCAATTTTACAATATTTCAGAAATTTACCCCAAAAACATAGAAATAAATTGTACAAATGTTAATATCTTGCATTTACCATAAATATTACTCTGAAAGTTTATTACAGAAAGAAAATCACAATTATTACATTAAACCTAGGCATACCTAAATATGGTTCAGTGTTTTAATCATCAAAGCTGATAATTGAACTGGGTTATTTTCTGGACAACTCTGTGAATAAAAATAAAATCACAATATAAAAACTCATATCAATAAGCATAATTGTAAGTACACATTCTTTCTGTTGTATTGAAAATTATACTTAAATGAAACAAAGAAATATGTAATGTTTCAGATTACCATGCTGAGCAAGTTCTTTTCACAAACTTCATATTTCTGATAAATTATTATATAAATAGGATAAAATACAAAAATACAAAAATATAAAAATACTCACAGTCAAGATTCTGTATTCAGATACATGTAATTGTAGAAACTAGATACTAAACACAAATTAAAGGAGTAAATTGAAAATGCAGAAACATCTACATGTATGGAATTCAAGATGTCTTCTGGTTCTGGTGAGTACAAAATTTCAAATCTCTAATCAAATCAAATGAGCCAATAGAAAGAGTTTTTAGAAAGAACAAAAGATAGGAAGTGGACAGTGGTCAATAAGAAATTGAAAGATAACTCTGATCTAAAAATGTACAGAAAGAGTTATTTCCCTTAATGACTTTTCAATTAAATAAATATAATGTGACAGATTCAAGCCAAGAGTTATGTCCCTTGAATCTCCACTATTATAACAGGTAACACACAAACAAATACAAGCTATTTCTTAATATTTACATGAAAGAAATAAATAAGATATTTTATGACAAATATCACTCTTCCACATATACAGTTAGAGTGGAAGGTGTAATATTTTATTTCAGTAATCAGTGTTTGATTTAAGTACTCGATCATGTATAACACGTTAAAGAACCCTCACTGCTCAATGGCCAAACATTTAACGCCCTTCACCGGCATATGGTGATAGTTTCGTGAATGAGACGTTAAACAACAATACAACAACAACAACAACAACAACAAAAATAGCAGTTTTATTCTTTCATTATCAGACCTTGTCTCCTTTCCCTATGGGACAGACTTATCATTTTCACTTAATTTCTGTCGAAGATTGATAGTATAATCCAGTATAGTGTCATTATTATCCGAGATATAATGAGTATTTACTATGTATTATGATCAATGTAATGTTGAGTTGTCTGTTCGATAGCGATTGTTGAGTCGTCTTTACCGATTCTAGCGAGGAGTTGTTCCTCTCTTATTTCATTTAAATACGACTGTGAACTTAAGACGTGTGTGGCCGGTCAACGGGAATGTTTACTCCTCCGTGGCACCTGATCCCACTTCTAAATTTCTAGAGGTCCGTGTTTTTCCAGTATTCTCCAGATTTGTATATTATATGCTGGACATCATGAAGATTAATACTTTGGTATCTGTGATTTTTATATTTGAATTTTGTGGTTCTCATTTTCAATGTTGTACATTTCATTCTTTATTTTTGGTTCTCATTTTCAATGTTGAACATTTCATTCTTTATTTCGAGTTCTCATTTTCAATGTTGAACATTTCATTCTTTATTTTTGGTTCTTATTTTCAATGTTGAACATTTCATTCATTATTTCGGGTTCTCATTTTCAATGTTGAACATTTCATTCTTTATTTTTGGTTCTTATTTTCAATGTTGAACATTTCATTCATTATTTCGGGTTCTCATTTTCAATGTTGAACATTTCATTCCTTATTTCGGGTTCTCATTCAATGTTGAACATTTCATTCTTTATTGTGGGTTCTCATTTTCGATGTTGTACATTTCATTCTTCAGTTTTTTATCATTTTCAATGTTTTTGGTTCTCATTTTCAATGTTGAACATTTCATTCTTTATTTCGGGTTCTCATTTTCAATGTTGAACATTTCATTCTTTATTTCAGGTTCTCATTTTCAATGTTGAACATTTCATTCTTCGTTTTGGGCTCTCATTTTCAATGTTGTACATTTCATTCTTTGTTTTGGGTTCTCATTTTCAATGTTGTACATTTCATTCTTTATTTTTGGTTCTTATTTTCAATGTTGAACATTTCATTCTTCGTTTTGGGTTCTCATTTTCAATGTTGAACATTTCATTCTTTGTTTTTGGTTCTCATTTTCAATGTTGAATATTACATTCTTTATTTTGGGTTCTCATTTTCGATGTTGTACATTTCATTCTTCAGTTTTTTATCATTTTCAATGTTTTGGGTTCTCATTTTCAATGTTGTACATTTCATTCTTTGTTTTGGGTTCTCATTTTCAATGTTGTACATTTCATTCTTTATTTTTGGTTCTCATTTTCAATGTTGTACATTTCATTCTTTATCTCTATTGTCGTTATTTTAATGATTACAATTGGCAACGGTTTGACCGTTCCTTCTTCATTTTCTGTAAGATAGAAAATTTAGAATTCTATCTGTATTATTGATTATTTCAGTTGCCACCATTATTTACAATGTTTTATTTTTAGTACATTCAGAATAAAATGTATGTTTCGTATTCTCTACGATTAAAGTTAACACCCACGGATATGTGCACGACGATCCTGTTAACAGAATCGTCCTATCTGACATACTGTTAATCACATACCCGATACATTTATCTTACGATGATTTGTCCAACATCATACAGTAATTTCATTGGTTTAGTTGGTTACGACAATAAAATTATACTGAAAGGGACATTAGCTGTGTTTACCCAAAACAATTGTTTCGATGTTTCTACTTTTACTACTTGTACTCGATGTACAATAACAAATAAGAGCTATACACAGACATGAAAACCTTATATTCCCCTATATTTTGTGAAAATAAGGTAAGGTCCAATGTGGTATTCACATACAAATGGTAAGGTTGAGTTTATCAATTGCAAGTTTATTTGTTTGTTTATTGTTGTTTAACTTTCCACTCAAGAATCTTTCACTCATATGGAGACGTCACCAAATGTCGGTGAAGGTCTTCAAATTTTGGTCTTTGCTCGACACTAACAACCTTTGAGCAGTGAGGGTTCTTCAAAGTGCCGACAACTACTGTGACACGGGAACACGGTTTTTACTGCAAGTGAAAAAGTGCCTAACTTTGGTTTCTCATGCATTTTTCACAAAATATATATAGGAATTCAACATTTTTTATGTCTTTGTATATCTCCGTTTTGTTATTGTTTATCAATCTAAGTAGTAAAACAGGAAAAAAGAAATTTGGGGAAATTACAGCTAATGCCCGAATTTCACACTTAAGTTTAAGTCTCTGTTTCTTTGTGAATATGGACGTACATGTACTCTTAGTAATTCCGATGTTTTACAGCTCGAAATGCAGAAATTTATACTTTCATTGAAGTATTTTATAACCAACATGAGTAATTACAATATTTTAATATTACTGCATTCAGAACGATTTTATCATATTTTCAGAATTGATAAAGTCATAAATCAAACTGTATTTCGATGCATTTTATAAATGACATTTATAGATTGTATATGTTCAGCATGTAAATTATTAATTATTCTTTCTAATGCTCTGTATGATTGAATATTGTTGTTATTGAATGTTTTTATAAATAGATCTATGTATGATTTCCCAAACTCAACTGTGTTACCAAACAAAAAACATCATAACTGATAATATCGTAACCAATTATTCATACTTGTTTGTTTGTTTATTGTTGTTTAACGTCCCACTCGAGAATATTTCACTCATATGGAGACGTCACCAAATGCCGGTGAAGGGCTTCAAATTTTGGCCTATGCTCGGCACTTACGGCCATTGAGCAGTAGGGTTCTTTAACGTGCCAACACCTACTGTGACATCCGAAAGACAGGAAACCAACCTGTCGCCGGCGGGACTCGAACTCAAGACCTCACGATCCAGAGTCGAGCGCGCTACCGACTGAGCCAGGCCGGCTCAATTATTCATACATTTACAAACATTAAAATGTAGCCATATACGCGAATAAAGTTCATGTTGCTGTCTAAATGTTTTGTCATTTAGAAGCATCTCAAATTATGTCAGCAGCCCTGAGACAGTTAGTATTGTTATTTTTTTTTATTTATGACGTCACTGGATCACACACATGCGTGCATATTCACTGAGGCACACATTAAAACACAGTTTAGCCACCTTATGCCCACATATATGAGATGCCTGTTTTTAAAACAAAAAATGTTACATCTAGTTAACCTTCACAAATGTTATGCAAACGCCAAATTATTTGCATTTTATGAAATACTCGCCTAACAGTTGCCACATTATGTCCGCCTATACTAATTTTGACTGTTTCCTTTGTAATGGAAATTATTTTGCTGCGTTTTCAACTTAAAATTGATACTTCTAAATTCAAAGAAGACAATAATCAAAGTCAAAAATATTTATATATACAAAAGATATACATTCAACTCGTTTTATCTTTAATAATATACATGACTGTAAAAAGCAGATCAAAATTTAAAAAGTGTTAGTCCAATCAAAGCTACTCACATACTCTGCTATGCTGTCCGCGATCCAGAAGTCAAGAAAGGACTGTAGAAAATTAGTATAATCATTTTTATGTTAAAGCATCTATACCCCTAATGCTTTCTTACACCGATGCCACATTTTAAACATAAACAGAACAATAATGTGATGATCCTGATATGATTACATCCTGCCCTTACTGCCTTGCTTTACAGCTTCCAAGGACTCTGTCAAGATCCCACTACACTGACAATGGCGCAAAACTATGCTGCTCTCGTTAGTATTACAAGTGTCTAACGTCCATGAACGATAGATGATATACATGTATTGACTTGCTTGTTAAAGATCCCACAAGGATTTGTCACTTAGAAACAAACATCACCAACTGTTGATAATGTGACACAAATTTTGACCTTTGCTATGGACTTTGACAGCAAAGTGTAGGTTATCAAATGTGTCCGAGACATGTAATGTCATCACCATGTCCACTACTCCTCTACCATGTTTAATTTTCATGATGAAAAACGAAACTTTCGTATTTGTGTAGACAATTTTGAATGGTACATAGATTTCTGGATAGTATTTTTACAAAGGGCAATAACTGTAATAAAAGAGTCAATGCCGGTAATTTGTGTTCATTGCACATCGTCTTGATTACTGTGTATACCAAATATCATCACCCTATCTCAAATACATATATCACCGTAAACTTATATCATTTCTAATCCAATGATAACTTCATTCCCTAGATGGAACGTCTTCTGCAGCAAAAATTCTATTATTGTCATTCCTTGAATGAAGTCATTGAACTACATTTACACCACATAGTTTCCCAAACATGTAAAGTAACCAAGCAACCTATTAAAGTGTCACTCTCCATCATTTTAAAATTAACCATTAAACCATTTTATGGATTTGCATGTGTTACTGAATGAGTTTAAATAAGATGAATTATTCAGTATCGCCAGTACAGGATATAGGCCTACATGCAGTCGCTGTTGTGAGCTTCTCGGTTTTAGTAATAAAAATAAAAACAAATTTGCATACATCTATATGTAAGATTTAGATTTTACTAAACACTTTTCATTTTGTACATTTAAGATTTGTTGACACTTTATATTTACTGATAAAACACGTTTAGATACTATTAACCTCAATTAATTCCATTTTTTTAATTTGATTTTGATTTTGATTTTTGTTTTACGCCATACTCAACAATCTTTCAGTCATATG
Source organism: Atrina japonica (assembly GCA_030159075.1). Taxonomy (NCBI): domain Eukaryota; kingdom Metazoa; phylum Mollusca; class Bivalvia; order Pterioida; family Pinnidae; genus Atrina; species Atrina japonica. Next base: position 33,318 of record BROG01001120.1, read on the forward strand.
ATGGCGTCCAGTTTTTATTGATGGAGGAGAAACCCCGGCTACCCGGGTAAAGACCACCGACCTTCCGGAAGAAAACAGGCAAACTTTCCCACTTTCCAATTTTCTAAATGTGCGATAAAATATTAAAGGGAAGTAATTATGTTTTCTAGCTGAGATGTGTGATAAATTTATAAGAGTTATCTTTCTTACATTGTACATTTTGATCAGAAACCTATTGACGTCGATACAAATGTATTTTGTACACTATTATTGCGTATATTTGATTCTGTTATGAGGGTAATTTTTTATACACTATTACTATAACCATTTCTTAATAGAACACTAGAAGCCAACTTTGGACTTTGTTGTTTTATACAATAGTTGGCAATAAGTATGTTCTCATAATCTATTTTCACTATACATGTATATTCTAAGTAACTTCATGGGTTTTTTCAAAAACTTCTAGTAGAATTTGTCTTTTATCCAGATTTAACAAAACTTGATTTACAAAATTTTAGGTTTCGATACTCATTTACTAGAAATTCCATTTCAATATTTTTATTGTTTCAGGAGATATATCATATTCTTTATGAGAGTAACATCATTTTTCTGTTTGTTAAAAGATAATGAATGGATCTGTGATGTAATACATAAACACCATAATAAAACCATCGATATGCAAGTAATTTATGGATGTCAACTAACGAAAATATTATCAAAATTAGGCCCAGACTCCCGGGGTTAAATGTGCCATTTTTCATTTACTTTGGATGTCTATCAAGTTCAGAGGACAAAATCAAACAAATGCAGAATTACTAAGGATAGATAAAGAAATTCATTTTGGGGAACATACTTTTGGCCAACTTCTGTATATACTGTGTCAAGTGTATTTTGACTATGATATTCCAAATTATCATTACCATCAGGGTTCACCCTGCCATTAAACAATGAAGGCATGAACTATTTTTTTTTAAATTGGTTAAAAAATTGTAATTGGCTACTTATCTGGCTAATATTTTTTGGTCTAGTTTGGTGCATGTTTTCATGTGTATCATTCTTTCATTCAAAAGGGGTCTCTGTGGCTGAGTGATTACAGTATTACATTTTGAACCATGAAGTCTCTCACTGCTGGTCAGTGCAGGTTCGAGCCCTGCTGAAACCCAAGCCGATTTTTGTGAGCAAGTTTTCCAGTTTACTTGTGACAGGCCGGTGGTCTCATTGTAACCAGGTGCTTTCATTTACCATTAAAACCTGATTGACACCATATAAATGAAAACTGGTTGAGTGTTGCATAAGACACTACATCTGAATTTTTTCAAAATTCATTCAAAAGAGAAAAATGCAGTAGGCCTACAATCAATAATAATCAACCTTCAGATTTGTCAAGAGTGTCATAGGCATGATACATGTATACAATTTGCAATTGTTACCATATTATATAAAATTAAAAAAAACATACATGTATTTGGTATCAATGTTCATTGACCTTGTTAATCAAAGTTTTAATTAGATGAAAAAAAATGTTCATTGACTTATTTTGGGGCTCCCCCCCCCACCCCCCCCCCCCCCCCCCCAAAACCCCCCACCCCTCCCCCCCCCCCCCCCCCCCCCCCCCCACACCCCCCCCCCACCCCCCCCCCCCACCCCCACCCCCCCCCCCCCCCCCCCCACCCCCCCCCCCCCCCACCCCCCCCCCCCCCCCCC